>JAFBJT010107940.1:56567-68008 GCA_016785325.1 Chascanopsetta lugubris | reverse complement strand
ATTAGAGGAAGAGGAAGTGAGTAGCGATCTCGCCGCAATCGGCTTCCCTCTCCTGTGGGTGGGTTCTCAGCGCTGTGCCGTGGCTTCTCATTAGACAGAGGGAGGTCAGCAAAGCGAGTCTTGTTTAGCACTTCCTGTTCCCGGGGCCACTGCCACTTGGAAGTGACCGAGGGAGGTGTTTATAGAAGTTATATCGAAGTCGTGAACAAAACGGAAAAGGGACTTGGATTTCAACCTGGCTGCAAAATGAGGTTTCTTTGCCCAATGACAACTATCAATAACCCCGACCTGTCACAACAGGAACATGTAACTTCTGCCGCTGGACGGCCCCCTGCAAGAAAGAGTCATCGTGGTTATTACACGTTTGATCTCAGTTCCTGTTCAGGGGGGAAACTCGGGTGTCTTTTGGAATCAGCGATCAATCCAGGAACTCACCTGCACCACATGACAAGTGGAGCCATTGAGTGGTGGAGGGAACTCTATTGGGGGATATGTCATGGACTGTGGCAGCTGCAGTTAAAGACTAGCACCACCACTGCTGCAGGGGTGCCACTCGATTTCATGTCGGGCCGTACCCCCTTTTTACCTTGGACATCATTTTCAGTATTAGTTTCAAAGATAATGCACTTGAGAAAGTATTTGAAATTGTATTCAAATCCAGCTGATGGTGTATGGGCGGTTGGTTCTTTAGGACACAGGCCTCGCCCCTCAAGAATTCAGGCTGATCTGAAAAGTCCTACCCCCCCTTACTATGTAATCCTCTCCTGGGAATGTTTGGGATTGAGGGAAAGCTTCTTACCCGGGTAATTTAGGTGGAAACATGCCCAACGTTTTTCAAAATCCCGGGTAAATGAGAAACATTCCTGCAGAGGAAAAGGCGTTAATTTGCTACACGCTAGCTTATGTGCTAACCTCCCATCCACTGAGACCCAATTGTTGTTGTGAATAATGCAGTTCTTTCTCTACCGTGAGAATTTCAACGGTCATTGTTGCCATTATAGGTTTCTACAGCCGCCTATATGTCGCTATAGGCTTCGATACAGACCTAGCCATATCCAGGATGTATGGCAGATCCTCTTTAATTTGCCAAAGGTATGAGTTGGACATAGCTGGTCTGGGAGCAGCTCACAGAACAAGAAAAGACTGGTGGGATCAAATAATACAGACAAGAACAGGAAATGGAAAAGAGCGCAAGGCACGACTGGGAGTCAAAATAGCTGTACAAGTGAGCCACAGGCCAACATCGGTGGGTCAACCGCCTGCTTTAAAAATCATACAGAGGAAACCAGAGAGAGCGAGAGAGAGAGAGAGAGAGAGAGAGAGAGAGGTGGTGAAATGAAGAAACAGAACGAGGGAGGAAGTGATGGGATGGGGTGCACACGGGTGACAGGCTGCCACAGGGAAAGAGGAAGCAGGGGGCTCTGGCGATCATCGGCAAGGTGAAGAGGCCCGGTCTGACACAGCAGCCGAGATATGGGAGCTGACTCGTGGCGGGAGAGAGAGCGAGAGAGAGAGAGAGAGAGAGAGAGAGAGAGAAGGAAGGATTCCTGCTGAGGACGAGGCCAACAACTCAGACATGACACTTCCCAAAAGCTAATTTAGCGCCGCTGAGAGATGATGTGTCAGGCCTTTTTGCACCTCACTGTGCCGCTCCCAACGCAGACACCCACATAATTACACTTTCATACCCAGCCTCAGGCAGGTTTTTATTTTTCTGACGAAGAAGAAAAAGAGGAGAGAAGGGGACATTTGCGTAATCCTTTTTTCTAAATATGAGACTGTCAACGCGCCGGAATAAAGTTAACGTCCGTGTCCTAAATCGACTCCCACAGACTCATGAAGGTGATGATATTTCATTACCGGATCACAAATTAAGGGCATTTCTTAATCAGACCCCTTCCTTGATGTGTGGCTCCTCCCTCCCTGTGGACAATCCCATTCCTCCTATTACCTCTCCGTCACCTTGAATCTGTGGAGTTGGTGGGATCCTGTGGGAGGCCGGGGCGCTGGACGCCAGGTAATGAATCGGACCACCGGGGTCATGATGCCACTGTCACCTCTCCCCGTACAAGGTAATGAGTCAAGGTCAGCAACAACATCAATCTGCTGCTGCTGCTGCTGCTGCTGCTGCTGCTTCCCACCTCATTAACTAGGCTTCGACCCCAACTACCACTCTGGCCTTTGTACACGCTCGTATCCGCAGGTGGGGAGGCGCTAACCAGATTTAATTAGTGGAGCTATTAGTGGTACCTCGATCCAGCTGCTAACTGGTGACCAGTGCCATGGTCTTATGGGGAGAGTTTACACATTTAAAGCCACTGCTGCTCAAACAGGAAGGATACCTCACTCGGAATGTCAGGGGAGTGGAGTGTCTACATGTATCTGTGCATATGTAGATCTATTCTTTTGTTTTAATTGCACCGTAAATATCTGCAATGGTCCATTCCAGTCAGAACAGGCAGGTACCTTGACCCCATCTGCTCTAAGCAAGTGCTTTCTTTAGAGACTTCACTTGATTTTGAATTGATATGGTACTTTTAGTTTGGCATTTGTGTCGCAAGACTTAACACATTTATGTGTGTTCCATTTATTTTTCATGTATCTGTACTGTTGTTGTTTTGATTGCACTTCAGATATCTGCAATGGTCCAATGAGTCAATCAGAACATGCCCCATCTGAGCTACATGAAGCAAGTACTGTCTTCAGATGTTTCATTGGGTTGTACATTTATACGCAGTTACTCAATTGAAAGCTTAGTGCTGTACTTTTAGCCTTGGTTTGGTCCATTTTTGTCCATTTGTTGGTGCGTTCTATTATTATAAGTCCATGTCACCAGACCCATGCACTTGCATTTCCTTAGACTTAACACATTGGCACCCTAATCTCAAAATGTACTTCAATGTTACCATGCAACTCTTCAAAAATAGTCCACTTAATGATTCCAATGACTATTCAAGATTATACCCTATATATTGATAACAAGATCCTGTTCTGACTTACTGAAGTCTGTGAACGCAGATGGCCGTACCGACTCATCATTTATTACCTAGACGTCACATGACATGGTGCCATCTGTCTCAACATTGCATCATCGGATCCAAACCGCCTCTGATCATGCATCACTTGCACCTTATCGCTTTTACTATTAGATATGATAAATGCTGTATCAACTCCAAAGGAACTGATTTTATTCCAACCCTGTTGCATTTCCTTTGATCGGAGCTCTTCTCTCTGTTTCCTTTAAAATATACACTACTACAGTGAGAGCGAGGGACTTGGCGAGCAGTTAATGATTCTTCATACCAAATACAGCAAATAAAAAGAGAGCTATTGCAGAGTCCAGGGAGGGCACTTAAATCTCACTCTTGCCTTTACCTTTAAAAAGTGCTGCAGTTATTGACGAGTATGAAAAGTAGCAGTGGAGACACAGGAGAGCAGATTTCCAATTCCTACCTCCATCTCCTTCAGCTCCACATTCCTTCACAGATAGACTTAAATTATGCAGCACATACTGTCAGGATATAATGTTCATAGGGTAAGAGGGGATGGAGGGTGTGGTGTATCCGCCTGCCTCTCTCGCTTCTCCGTGATGAGAGTCACACTTTGCATCTGGGCCAGAGAAATCATATCAGAAATGCATTTGACACAGCGATAAACTCAATTCAACACACGTGTAATGTAAAAAGGGGGGGGGGGGACCCCATGAGTGCACACGAGCAGATATGGAGATGCACATGCCCGTCTTCCTTATCTTCCTTTTTGCGTGAATGGTTCACAGATTAGCCAAAGCATCGTGAGCAGACACGTCTTCCTCGCGTCAAAATAGAAGTGTCCACAATAATCAGTAAATTTCTTATTTAGACTTTGACATGGATTCTATCCCATCCTCTCTCACACGATGCAGGTTTATTCCTTATATGGGAAGACTTACCTGCCAGAGGACAGTGGTGTCAGTTGTACTGGCCATGGCAACTTTGAGGTAGCGACTCGCCTCTTGTCCAAGAGGCTTCTGTGGGTCTGTACCTGTGATCAGAGTTATTATCGATGACAGTTTCTCTGAGTTTAGATGTGAATAGTCGATGAAACTCCATCCTCCCTGTCGTTAGGGTCGTCAAGCACACAGGAGTTGGAATGTGGTCTGGTACAACATTGCAGGTAACCCCCTTTGCTAAGGGATGGTTTTGTGCAGGTTGTCCAAGATTGATCCTCATCTTTCCATTGTCTCTCTGGATTAGCACTATCTGCAAAAGAGGTCTGGATGAACTGGGCTTGTGGGAGTGGCTCTCCTGTGTTCTGCCAGCCAATAGATGTTGAGGTTGTTCAAGAGGGTTTCTTTCACTCACCTTTCAAACAGCATGATCCTCAAAAGAGGTCTAGATGAACTGGGCTTGTGGGAGTGGCTGCCTTGTGGTCTGCTACTCAAGAGTCTAGTGCTTGTTAGGGTGGTCTGAGCTTTTTGAGAGTCTGGAAGACCCTTCTGAATCTCTGTCCTAAAGGTAGGGGACTGAAGAGGCAGTAGGAAGGATGGGAGTTGTGGCTGGATTGAGGCAGCAATAACCCAACTAGCCTTAACCGCCGTGCAGCTGCAAGAGTATAAATACGTTCATGATCGTTCTTGGAGTCCCAGGACACTCTTGACTGGACTGTGGTATTTGCAATGTTTTTATCCCCTCCTTATCAGAACCAAGTTGTCAGAGGACAGTGCAGCTCCGATACCCTCTGTATGAGCCTGCATGGGGCTGAACAGTTGAAGAACAATTGCAGAGAGACCCTCTATTATCTCCTAAATGTCATGTTTCCCCTGAATGAGTCACAATGCTGACTTTTCCCTCCCCGTGATGGCCGCCGATAGCGGCGTGCAGACTCTCAGCCCCGGAGCACATTTGCATTCTAACAAGCCTGACGGCTCTTTGTTAGTTACTCTCTCTTTTCCACTTTTTTCTGTGTTATCATTACTTGTCAAACTTTCTGTGACAGAAAGCAAATTGCATCTCAGCCCCAAACCCAAATAGAGAGGTAATAAACTGCAGAACAAGTTGTTGGTTCTGACGAGGAGAGCTGACATTTGATTTCATAGTTGGCTGCTGTCTCACGGCTGCACAGGCTCCGCATGACTCAACATGCACTGCATTTCTACATAGTCAGGAATTAAGTGTCTTGTTTGCGCTTAACAAAGATATGTGCAGAGTCATGATGGTTCACTCGCCGCAGGATTTAACATATTGCAGTAGGCGACACTCAGATGTGTCCAGAGTGTGACACAGATGCGTCCTCAGCTGAGACGTGTGTCAGGTGGAGTTTTGAAGATTTGTTGGAGTGGAGTTGTGAGACACTTGAAATTCTTGCAAAACAAATACTCCAGCACATTTACCTGAATTATGAATCATACGCAAGTGTGTTATGCCAATGTTAAGAGCCCTCTGGTATGCTCGGAAGTGTGGGATGCTTTAAGAAAACACACATTTTCAGAGGCATTAGTTACATAACGATACATATATATATATGTATATATATATATATACATATATATATATATATGTGTGTGTACACACACACACATCAGCAGGTCTTGGTGTTTATGCACATGGTAATTTGCGGCACTAAAATACCATTGTACAAAAGCCGTTGCAAATCCACTCTTTACTCCCATTTCAAAGGTATATCCCTTTCAATCATACGTCTTTTGTAATTGATATCTTTGATTGTGTGCAGTTTGTTTGTTGGGTGCAGGGGGACATTTCTCTGAAGGTTTCATAAAGACTCCGTATGTCCATGTTTGATCCGTGATCGAGCCCATGACAGATGATTTCAACCTTTAACTTTGTTATTAGCACATTGATTTGGTGACCTTATGTTATCCTGGGTAACTATCATGGAATGTTATGGTCCTTGCTCTGACTTAGAAAAGGAAACTATTGACTCTAACCCAGTATTATTGAATAAGTCAAGAAGACTGACTCTTGAACACTTCTGAGATAATCAATCCCAACTCTATCTGACCTCCTGTTCAAGAGACTGGTGCTCTCCCCACGACCTAATCAGTTTTTAACTGTTTATACATCTGACGAAGTGCATCATAACACCCCCATGGGTTTGCGATGTGAGATTTTGGGATCTGAACCCAGTGACTCCAGAGTCTGAACGCTGACATTCAGACAGGTTCCTCATCACTCATCCTTGGAGCTCCTCTCTAACAAGCCAGCTTCTACTCGCCCCTGCCCTCAGTTCCAGCTGTTTTATTGCTGCTGCTGAATTGTTGCCCTGCGTGCGTTTTCCTCACCGCCATCACCACCGCCTCCACCCCGGCACCCATCTGCAGACTCTCCGGGTGAACCGGAGAGTCATTTGCATTGATCACTCCCCGCGCTCTCGTTTGCTGCCTAGCCTGCTTTATAAGGAGTGATGAGTTGCAGGGAGCCGGTGCCAAATTCCACCTCCTCAGTCAGTCAGCTGTTTTCCCCCAGTCATTGTAACGTGCTGAAAAGGTGATGATTTACGCGACCTCGTTCTGTTGTCACCTAATGACTCTTCAGACAACAAAGTATGAGACGACACATCCTCCAGAGTTTTGTCTCTAATGCTGATTAACAGTCAGAGGGAGGAGAAGGCTCCATTCACTGACACAAGCACCGAGTGAATGAAGATGGATGACGAGTCAAAGTGTCTGGATCACTCCCCTGGTGGCTGAAGGCAATGTAGGTCATGGACCCAGCCTTTTCCATGTTATCAGACGGGACACGGCCCACAGTCATCCGTCAGCCCTGGAGGTCGCGGGTGGTTCAGAACTCATAATAGCACATATCAAAACTTTCTCGCTTTGATACAAATGTAGCTGTTGTATTCAAATAATTTGTTTATATGCACATTGATGAATCATTAGTAAGCCCCGCCCCCAGCACCCCCCCCCCAAATTAAATTATCTGATTTTTTCTGTCACTGTAGCTCAAACTATGTCATTTGCAGAGTAATTACTGCCCATGATGATTATTGATGAGTCATTTGTCAGGCTTGTACTTGTGCTCATCCTGCATGTGATGACAAAGCCCTGGTTAAATGTAAACTACACACATACAGTGTATAAACTGGTGTTCAGCTCTATAATTACACTGTGGAACCGGGGGTAAATTCACACACGTCATATTAGGTGAACAATGGTTCGCTATCGCAACAGCAAATTATTGTGTGATCACTCGAGCCGCCTCTTGAGCAATGAATTATATTTATCCCCGTTTTGTTGTTGTGATTCCGGCCCAAAAAAAATCGAAATAGGACGAATGCACTCATTAATATTTCATTAACGAGCAGGAAACTGTGGCAACGTTAATTAGCGATGGACGGTAAAGCTGCGTATCAGCGACCGTGAGTCAGCCACTGAAACACTTTGCTTTTCCTCGTGAGGTGATAATTGATTCACCGCTCATTTGACAGGAATATGGAGGATTAAACTGTTTATTCGAATATTCTAAGTCAAAACAGATTGAATAGAATAATTCTAATATAATTATCAGAATAAAGTACTGAAAATAATTACATTTTAATAAAATGTAGAAAATCCTGGATACTTTGACATTATTATAAAAAACATATTTTAAAAAATCCAAACATAATTTGAATGATACGGCTGTAATTTGACACGGAGATGGGAGACGGATTTATCTGTGAACCAGTTGCTCTGACAGATACGTTATCATTGCCACCAGCATGCGATGAAGATCTGATTTCTGTGCCATGTTATTGATGAGCTTAATCAATCCAACCTGTGCAGACATAGGCAGAGTGATGCCAAACCCGTGATGCATAAAATTAAATTACATTTTATATATTTGAGGAATGTCTCGGATAAGTTACTAATTTTGCAAATTTGGGCTCTGGGATAAAGTCAAACACATGCGTGATTTTTTACAGTGTAAAAGACGTGATTTAATATGTTATGCTGAAACAATGAGGTCACGATTCAATAGAATAAAAACGCTTGTCAAAACGATACACTCCAATATTTAACGTCGCTATGTAACGTCGCCTCTTTAACCCTTTCATCTTCCCTCTCCATTCTCCGCCTCCCTCTACAGCCATGTATCACATGTAATGATCACAGGGTCACCAGCAGCGCTTATTACACCCCCACACGTATATAGTATATTAAGTATGTGCTCACGCCGCCGCAACCGCCGCTTCACTCGTCGGCTCCCAGTCGATAAGAGCATGTGTTTAAACGTGGAGACAGATAATGCGCCATGCGGACCCAAATGGATGAAGCGATAATATTCCGCTTTGCGCTCGTAATATTTCTTTGGTCTCGACAAAGCTCCTCTCGCCGTGGCGCTTTCATCTGGCTCCCCGAAGCAGCCGCGATACCAGAGGATAAATAAATATATAATAGGTCAAATCGATGAGCCCCATCAAGACAGACACCGGCTATTTTCGCCCAGATTGTTATTCCCTGTTGGTATTTACAAAACTTCCAAAGAGCCAGACTATGAGCCCAATTATGGTTAGCCTGTTAAACCCATTGATTTTTCTTCAGGCTCCATGTGCCAGGGCCTGATGTGTCCGTGTGTGTGTGTGTGTGTGTGTGTGTGTGTGTGTGTGTGAGCTGGAATCGCTCTCCCCCCCTGAAAGACTCTGGAATGGAAAAGCCTTGTTTTAGCCTCTGCGCACCAAATTAAACCGTGTCCTTGCGTCAAGGGGAGTTGTTTTGTTTTGGGCCAGTTTCTCTTTGTGGAAAGGTCAAACGCGCCGGGCTGAAAGAGGCAGGCAGCCTTTTGTCACACCATTATTTATGGCTATGCCACAACTGCAGAGGTTTAAGTGAATATACGAGGCAGCTCCACCTCTCTCTCTCTGTGCCAAGTGGCATTTTTGCGAGGTTCTAAAGGTGCAGTGTGCAAGATTTATTGACGTCCAGAGTTGTTGTATCCGTCACCTCACCCTCACCCTTCTGATCATGCAGGAGAACCTACGGTCGACCTCAGGTGTCATTCAAACTCAGATGATGTTTAGTACGTCCCCTCCGGGCGACTGAAAAAACATGGCGGACCCCGCAGAGGCGACTCGCTCCTCATGTAGATATACATTAATGGGCTCAGTTAAAGGTAGTGTGTAAGGTTTTCGGTCATTTTCGTACCTTTTAAAAATATTACGAAACAATTACATACTGACGTTTTCATGAATTTATAATCATCTAAATATTTGGATTTGATTTTCATGACCCTCGTACGTGCGCCTTTAACGGTAACGGAAAAAAAGGTAAAGCATTGAGCTGATTGTAAATCTATGAAAATGCCAGTAACATGATTGTTTTGTAATGTTTTTCGAAGTGACAAACATGACCCAACATCTTACACACTGCACCTTTAAAGGCAGAAGTGCAAAGAAGAGACGTTTACGAGGAGACCAGTGCAGAGCAGGACGAAGTTTGTGAGGTTTTCAGCAGAAAATACAATACTGGCACAAACAGCTGCTGACGATGTGGATTCTATCTCTCTCTCTCTCGCTCGCTCGCTCGCTCGCTCGCTCTTCCTGCAGCTGCAGCAGAGGTGGTGGAATAAATCAGTGTCAGAGTCACAAGCTAACGTGATGCACGTGATGGTCAGTGACAGGATGAGTGATGACTGCATTATTGAGCTATAAACTGCCGTGCCGATGTGACGATAGTGATGGGAGACGCTTCCCGGACAGATTTCCGTCAGGCGCGGAAGGAAGCGATACGTCAAAGAAGCCAAACGGAGGCAGGTGCAGAATTCTACACGCACAGCGCAATGTTCAATCGTGACGAAGCAATTCAGAGACATGAGGCAACGTTTTTGTCCGAACTGGCCATTTATTGGCAGCATTGACGATACGTGAGTAGCATGGATGTGGCACTGATCCCGTGTCCTCGTTCGGGTCCATGGAAGTTCCTCAGGTGGTGCACATGCAGGTTTCTGACTTCCTGGTTTAGTTCTGGGTGTAGAGGCCCATGCTCAGTAGAGCCACTCCCATAATGCATCAGGGCTACGAGAATATGGCAACCCATGTACCGCATGGAGGAAGACTTTTGGGACGTTTGGGGAAAAAACAAAGATCTAATGAATGATTATTGAATTTAGACATCATTTATCAAGAATATAGATTATAGAGACTTTGCTGCAAGTCTGATGGCGGTGTCCTGTTCTGTTAACACACAATGCTAGCAGTATTGAAAGCTAGCTAGTTACCTTTTCGAGTGGGACAGCTCAGAAATGGAGGATCGTTCACCCCTTGCGAGCTTCCATCCATCTCTCCGCCTTGAACAGTGTCTGGAGCACTGAGGGCGGAGCTTAGTTCAGCCGTCGGGTGGTTAATAGCAGGCGTGAGCTCAGTGGTGTGAGTGAGCACGCATTACAACCACCACCTGTATAAAGTTCCCCTCTGCTCATTTAATTTGATATGATTTAATTTATTCACTTTTTTTCCCGATGAGATAAAATGTTTCTTTTAATAAAACAATTCCCTATTCTAATTATCTGCCAGCATCAGTTTTATGCAAAACATGTTAATCCACAGTTTATCTCATATGAATTTTTTTTTTTTAATATACCAACTTCTGCATTTCTCTAAATAATTGGTTCTGCAATAACACAACACTTGATAATTAGAATTTCCAAGAGCAGTAACTGTAAATACCTCCTCTCATTAAACATGGAGATTGTTGATGATAAAAAAAATGTTTTTCAATAAAAAACAAAACTGATTAGATTAGTATAATCGAGTCAGAAGACGCTGTAAACCCACACAGTTTCATCAATATCTCATTTGCGCTGGTGAATTGTCTGAGACAAACATGAAGCCGCATGGATTTTCAATTTCTAATCAACAGAATTGGGGAAAGTTGATTCATCAATGTTCATGATAAGTTTCCGAAAAGCAAATGTTTGTACATTTCTGCATCTGTCAGCATTTTTTTTTAAGGTCGATATGCGATGAGACGATGAACTTTTTCAGGACCGACTTGAAACCAATTTCAAGCTTGATCCCGAAAGTGAACCCTCGCTCTGATGTGAAAGGTCACGGTTCGATGCCCCCGTCCAACATTTTATTTTGAGTTTTCATCGTTCCCCTGAAACCTCATATTTGGAGGCGCAGGAGTTGGGGTTGATTAAGGTGAGACATACTTCACAGTTATAATTTCTTCATAATTGTTATTGACATTTGTGCCTCATTACTCGAAGCAAACAACACAAATATTTACCTTGACATTTGCTCCTTTCATTGATGATCCAAACGAGCTTTTTAATGAGCCTAACGTTTTGTTTTCCTCTTGCAACCATCAATTGAGGAAAATAACAAGATAATGAGACGTATAGATAGCATGTTCTCCATCTCCAGTAATTAGCATAAGACAAACTCCACCCACATGTTTTGGCTTTACTTGGTAAACACTTGTAACGATGTCTGTCTGCACAGACATCGTTATAAGGATA
>JAFBJT010107940.1:41089-54310 GCA_016785325.1 Chascanopsetta lugubris | reverse complement strand
TGACAAAAAAAAGGCCCAAACAAAAGAGGAGGTTGCTCTGTGAATCAAGCAAAACCATGACTTGGATTATCTGAACGGTGGAAACACGAAGTTAAGAAAATTAAACAATAGATGAAAAAGATCTCCACAGGATTTCTTGTGGCTTACATTCCATACAAGGCAATGCTTAACGATTCCAATGATCAAAGTGACCAATTTTACATTTTTTACATGTGCATCTTATTCAAGGAGGTAAATTTGAAAGTCTGGCACGCCAACGCCAGACACGCCTACAGTCATTGTCACAAATGGGCTGACTCATCCCACATAAACAATGCCAACACTCGTTTTACAAAGCAAATGAATTGTCATGCAGACGAAACCACCATTTTACAACTGTATAAATTATGGGATGGCAGCACTATCTCAACAAAAATGTTGTGGATAGACTGACATTTGTCCCAGACCCTCTCTGTATAGCACCACCAGGAGTTTTGGTTTTAGAGATTTTAACTATGTGGTTCAATTATGCCAACGATGAAATTGATGGACTGTGAAAAAGGTCAATCCATCCATCCAAGACAGCTCTTGGCTTGAATAATAAATATTGCTAATTAGCATATTTGTTGTTTTCAATGTCGCTGACAGCCTCTCCACACCATCATAGTTGATGTTTCCCTGTTTATTTTCAGTCCCTCTCCTGGGTCTCAGCTTCTGGCAAGCTGCAGCGTTGTTCCAGTTAGATAAAAAGAAAAAGCCCAACATGGGTTCCCCCAACCAGGAACTGCTGCTGAGAGCGTTTGACACAAAAGGGTGGGACAAAAATCGGATTGTGTGATGTAAACAATAGGAGACTTGCTTTTTAAGAAAGAGCAATTTGCGATATGTGATCATCTAAATTTGATTTGGAGTCTCGCTGCCTTATCAAGCTGTGCACCCTGTTCCAGGGAAAACAGCGGAGCATGGCTGGACTTCAGATGGGCTAGTCAGCGCTCAAAAGCCCCTCTGCTTATTGAAATGACAAAGCCGAGAAGTAAATATTAGGGTGCAGAGAGTTCATACGCCGCAAATTAGATTCCAAGTTCCTCTGATCACACACTTTTACCCAGCTCCACTGCTGGGAGCTATGTTGTTGGAATAAACATGTGAGAGAGCATTTTGCAATTATGATCAAAATAAAGCAAGGAATCTGAGAATGACTGTAGTTTACTGTAGCAAACGTGTACAATTGTATAGAAAAAGCTGAATTGAAATTATATGTGACTGCTGAAAAACTGTGAATAGATGAGAGTAAACTGTAAAATGATTTATAAATGGATGAATGACACAGTAAAATTCTGTGTGGATACTAAAAAATAAAAATAAAAATAAAAAAAGCCTAACAACACTGAACAGATGAATGGGAAAACTGAAATTGCTTTTGCAAAAGTATGATTGACAAAACTGTAAAACTGTGAGAGAGTTTTGAAAAAAATGTAAATATTGAAAAAAATGTTCACTTGCATGTGAATGCTTAAATTTTGCTTGAACTATTCATGAATGGGTGAATCGTGAATACAAAGAAAAAAGACATCTTTAGATAAATAAATCATGACACGGTGTATGATGGGGTGAATTGTAAAATTTTGAGTGAATTGGTAACTACAACAGTTTACAGTGAAGCAATGTGTACGATTCAGTGACATCTAGTGGTGCAGTTGCAAGTTGTTTCCGTCACCTCACCATCACCCTTCTGAGGATAATGAACCCATGGGAGACTCCAGTTGTCATTCAAACTCAAAAGATGTTTAAAGGTGCACTATATAAGCGAGTACACATTCACTATATATAACACTTCATAAAGATAACTCAAACTGAAACTCATTAAAGAGTTATGAGCCAGTACATTGCCCAAGGGGTCTGTCAATGAACCGCTCACCCTCTGGTGAGAGGATGACCAAAACAGCCATCTGAAGGGATATGAGCATTACCAAGGGGTATTTACTATTTAGTCTCAGGCCCTTGCTTTAACAGTTACTTGCCTCTGTCTCTCACAATCTATATGTTACATCTTAAACATTAGTTTTCAATATGATTGTATTCTGCTATTTACAGAATTATATGGTGCAATTTGCAATTTATCCCAGAGTGAATTGGACCTATCCTGCTTTCACGGTTCATGCCCTGGTGAGCGAAGCCACCAAGACAAGCTTTCCAATCTCTGTCTTAATGATCAAGTCTGGAAAGCAGCTCAGTGTTTCTCCTTTGTTGTCCCTCGCTGGCCCAAAGAAAGCTACATCTTGCTTTCATCTCCTCGAGCCAAGATTCTTCCAACTCCCTCCACAGGGCCACAGCTCATTCCACCTTCTGTAATTAGTACAATATAAACCCACTGTAGAGTGGACTGGCCAAGATACCGTGCCCATGCAAGACTCCTCTCATTGTTACAGACAGTATGTTTCACACCTTTGAATTCCTCATGAGCCACTGATGTCAGGCAGCACCTCAGGGTGTAATCTCTTCTGAGTCCAGTCTTTCTCCAGTTCTTTTACTTCAGAAGGGTGATGTAATTATTGTATCTGATATTTTGTGTCAACTTCCCCCTGCATGTGCATTATTATGCATTTAGATCAACACGTCACATCAACCTCTCGCTCTGCACCAGTCCAGTCCAGATCCTACATAGAATAAGACATGTGGAATGGATTAATGGATCAATAACTACGATTTTATCTGTTATGGTAAATACTCTAAATTCATACATGGCAGTTTTGTAGTCTTACAGATCATCCTTAACCCCTTTAAGTCTTGGCTGCCCCCATAGAGAGGACCTGCTTCTCATGTTAATTAATGGGCTCATTTAAGGTATTAGTGTCAGGGCCAGTGGCACTGCAGCAGGGTCCAAGAAGGATTTGAACCAGTGACCTTCAATCCCAAAGGTGCCTGTTTTAACCACAGAGCCACTGCCACCCTTTATTTAAGGGTAACAATGACAAACAATACATTGAGGTGATCATGAAAATGTCATTATGTAACTGATGCATTTTGGTCTACAAATATAAGTGACAAAAATGACCAAAATCCTACACACTGCAAGTTTAATCTTTTTAGATTCATTCTTTTCATTCACTTTCAATTCCAAGCATGTAAGAGAAGCCATAGTGGTTTCCGCTTATCATTCAAACGAGTTCCATTCTGGGCTACTGTAACAGCAGCCTCCACTGGTGGGACTCATTCAGGATATAGAATGCTCATATAAAGAACTCATTCTTGAGTAATGAAATTAAATGTATAGATTTCTATACTTATACATATACCATAATAACTGGTTTACTTAGTTATGTAGTTTAAGTTGTCCTTTTCCCATAGCCATGGAGACAAACTGTGATTTGTGAATGCGGGCTAGATACCGTGAATAAAATTTGATTTGATTTGAAGTTAGTTTTAGTTTATGTAGTTTAATAGCAGTATATTTGTTACATATAGACATGGGCATAACTTACCTAAATCTTACAATGCTCCACCTTAAACAATCAGTTCAAATCAGCATCTTAACTTACTGTGTTTCCATCTTGTGTGTGGGATCTTTCTGTAAATAAAATGTACATTCTACAGCAAGCAAACACTTGACGTGATGACTGAAGAGCGATCGCGGTTCACTCTGCAGCACAACTGTGAAAGCATGGTCAGAGGATGAAATACACAGCATGTCAGCCTTTAGTCTGAGTGTGTCAAAAAATTATGTAAGTCATAAATAACAAGAGCGGCACAATGATTGTGCCCATCTTTGTAAGCGATCATCATGCACAATTAAGCCAACTTTCAGCTTTAATTACAAAGTTACCCAGAATACAAATACGTGTCAAGTATTCAATATCAACCTGCAGTTTATTTATCAACATGTAATAAAGGAAATATTTGACGGTGCTCGATGATTGGTCATGCAACATGAATCAATCTCGAAAAAGAAAAAAAGTGGTGTGATCAGTCAAAACTAGGCACCTGCTAGTTTAAAGGTGCATCATGTATGATCTAATGCGAAGGGATCTATTGGCAGATAGTGAATGGGAAATACTCATAATGTTTTCACTTATGTGTGTATGCAAGTGTACACAAGCGTTTTAATTTCACACCATTACTATTTTAAATCAGGAGCAGGTATACAGTGAAGTGTTTTCTTGATAACTATCATAACATCTACATGCATGAAGGTTGAGATTAGAGGTATCCAGCTTTAACAATGACACTCAGCACTGGGTGTCGCTAAATCCTGCAAACTGTATTTTACGGTACTGTTAAAGAATGCATCACATTGGGCTGAATGCTAGTTCCAGCTGATGTAACACAACAGTCACACACACACTCATGCATTATGCATCACATCCTCTACTACAGTGATTCTCAACTGGTGGGTCATGTCCCAAAAGTGGGTCGCGGAAACATTTTCAGCGGGTTGTGGGCTTTTTGAAAAGCTAAGAGAAACATTCTGTGGTTTTGATTTGAAGGTGATTTTTCATGCTGTCTATTCACAAGTTGGTAAGTGCGACACTGACTACTTGAAATATGGATTTTCTTATATTGAAGACAATAGAGGGCAAAAACCTCAGTCCACCATCAAACTGCACCATGTTTTCATTACCAAAAATTGGCAGCTTGTCATGGTAATGGTGGGTCCCAAAACCAGACCACCTGAGAACCGCTGCACTACTACACAACACTCACACACTGTGGTCTGGAGACCAACGTCTTGCTCAAAGACACTATAGTGAGTAGAATGGAGGAGCCAAGTATTTAACCATAAACACTGTGGTTAGTGGACCTGCTGAAGTCCCTGTGCAGCCTTTGCTTAATGTCGATTGCTGTAATTACTGAACCATTGTCGCCCCTAAATTACAACATATCCCACCTGAAGGTTCAGTTCATTTAAGATATGTCAGTCTGACCCACACTGATGCATAGGTTACCAACACCTAATTGTAACTCCCTACGTTAACTGCAGTCAAGCGCGACTCATCATGTTGCTATTTGATATAATAGCCCTGTGAAATGACTTGGAGAAAAAAAGCTGCAGCCCAATACACAGCCAAATGTGGGAGGGGGTGGCAAGTCCACTGGGTTCAACCGTCACCTCAGATCATGGACTGTATATAAAGATGGCTGTCCACCCGTTGGTATCAGTGGAGTGGTTTTGAGGCAAATTGTAGGCAAGTCCCTTCTCACCATTCTGCCAAATCCTAACTTCTCCTAGTTCCCGATTCATTCAAAAATGGGAAAAGAAGCAGAACACACACAGAGCTGTGGGTGGGCCCAGGGTGCCGTCTTGTCACCTGCGGTACTACTAGGTCGGCCCAGCTGTCAGTCAAGAGTGCACGCCCATAAATATGCACAATTTTAAACATCTATAAAATAAAAACAAGCGAGTTCGAAAATAAGATCACCCTCCTTACAGTTGTCATGGGAAAACGTGTGATTGATTGAGACCAAAACCAAAGTTTGTTAAAAGGGGACCTATTGTGCCCATTTAAGGGGCTCTCTATTTGTTCTTTAGCCTCTATTATGATGATAAACAGTAATTATAGTATCGGAAATGCTTTTGTTTTGTAAACGAGCCCTTTTAAAAGTCAGGCATTCCTTATGAGAGTCAAACGCGTTGTTTTGCCTCTCCCCCCACCCTCCGGGAATGTAAACATATTTATCCGACACGGTTGGAGTGGCGTTCACAGCGTGGATTCCAGGCCTCGGAAATGACAACGATCTTCTCTTTAACATGGAACATCTGGAGGTCTTGCACCAACCCAAAGTTCGTTAGTCCATGAGCCCTTAAGGAATAAATGCTTCGCCGGTATAATAACTCCATTGACGATATAGAGGACAAGCTCAGCTCAGCTCATTTAAATCTCTTGTCCAGTCGCCGTGCTCGTCTGGATCAATTCCACCGATTTGCCTCTTTTTTGGAGATACCGAGCCTTCGGAACAGGGTCCAGCTTGTCTCGGTTCGGTCCATCGCCTTTATGTTTTGTTCGGTCCATTTATCCGTGTTTGTCCCTCTGTCTTTGCAGCACCATGTCTAACTCAGCAATGAAGACAAACTACAACAATGCCGCTGGCGGCCCACAATGCATTGCGAGATCATGTGCCCTTTCGAGCCGCATGGTTAGGTTGGAGAGTGCCGCTGTTTGATTGACATCCTCTAGTGCAGACACACACACCCACCTACATTAATGACGTCAGTAATTTTCCTGTGTTGTAAACCGCAGGTTTTGCTGCTCCTGCTGAAGCTGCCATCGTTTTTGTTAAATTACTCAAACATGCGTTTAGGTCATTTTATACCATCTTATTATTGATACTTCTTCACCACAACAGTGTGTTTAACTCCAAAAGTTAGGAAAACCACAATAGGTGCCCTTTAAACATGTTTCATTCACCTCTAAAGTAACCCAGTGGTTATCCTATGAACTGCAAATGTTTTCACTTCCTATTGTGCTTCATCCGTTTGCACCAGAGGTTGTCCCTCGCCTCAGATTTGACTTTGTGCTGCACAGGAAGCTGAAACCTTCAGTAGATGTACTAACAGAAAGTACATGGAAAAGAGATGCCTTTTGTTTCCTTGTTTCCATTTATTGTTAATAAGAACAGTCCTGACAGGGCGAGTGTACGCTACAAGGACTCTACTGTGATCACTCTGAGCCTGTTACTCATTCCCTCCTCCAAGGTTATTTTCCAAGAAAATCTGATCATTAGTAGAAGATGTCTTCGAGTTCCGAGTCTGCTTTTCTCACCTTGACATTACAGATTGGCAGCGCAGCGGTGGACGATGAGATTTATAGCAAACTCGCTCACTCCACTGTTCCTCCCGCTCTCTGTGTCCAGGGTAAACGGAGCTATTTTTTTCAATCTTAAATGTGTTATTCAAAATAAAGTCAAACACCTTAAACGTCGGCCCTGTGCACAGTCTCAACTTAGTAAGTGTGAAGACCTGTGACACTGTTTGCTCATAATTTTCCCTTCTGGGATTGTATCAAGAGAAATAATGGCTCCAGTGTGCATGCATGGACCCAGACAGTGTATTAGCTAAAAGGTCTCTAGTCAGTAAACAAAAGATCTCCACACTGTTGAGTCCGGTGTTGTTTATTTCTGCAAATGTCTTTTTTACAGATCCTCAAACATTGAGGGAAAGAGCTGCTCTTTCAAACCATGGATTTGCTTTATAATAAGGACCATAGTAAAATAGATCTTTTACTTGATTTCCATGAGATCAGATGCAGTTAATCCTGGTTTGTGAGTCTTCTAGTTCCAGCTGAATATGGTTGATGAATAACAAAATAGGCATGATATAACATGAGGAACTATACAAAACAATAATGTTACAAAACTATAATGTAATATGAGATACTACATGTGAAGAGGTAAAGCAAGACAATGACCCTGCGGCCTAACTGACAAGGCGTCTGACTTCAGATCAGAAGATTGAAGTTTCGAATTCCTTAATGGTTTGAAATTAACTTGAATTTCCCTCGGGATTGTATTACAACATTAGGAAACAGGAAATATGATACAATATATGATATTAAGATTTAAGATATGATTTTTACTCAAGTAGAAGTGTAAAGTACTGATTTCCAAACTACTTAAAGTATAAAAATAAAAGTAATGCGAGGGGAAAAAAATTCCATTCAGGACAAAAGCTTAGACACATCTCAGGGGCCTATAGTGCACTACCCCACCTCCCCAAAAAATATTTTTCTAAGACCATAATGACTAGAATGTTATATTAAAATGTCATGTTGAAAAATGTGATATGCACAAGGCTACCTGTTTCACCTGCATGTTTGCCCATTGAAAATGATCGCATTTTAGTACAATGCAAGAACCATATATGTGTACTACTGAGCATTAACATGTGTTTCATGGCGCAGAAGACATTAAAACTAGTTGTGTATAAGTATTTGAATAGTGCAAAAAGTCAAACTTAGTGGCATATTATCAAAAACCTCTATTGAATTGAATGGAGTTATTTTTGCACACAATCATTTCAAAAAATTCTTCCAGGTAAGGCCAGGGATGTACAAGGGTTGGCTGGTCTTCCTGGCTATCGACCTCCTCGCTGGTACTTGGTTGGGACACTTCGCTTGAGTTCGCTTGATTTTCTGCCACGGACATCTTCCTACAACTAGCCTACAGTCTGCTATCCCCGCGCATCCAAATTCATCAGCCGCGCACTTCAAGTGCGTATTTTCGAGACTGCTGACGTCACAGTTGAGCAACGAGTGCATCTCAATCTATGGGGCATTCACGATGCGCACTCGAAATGCGAACTCCAAACTCCGGTAAACCAAGTTGGATCATGGTAGACTCCGTGCACTACTATATCCCACAATGCACCGCACTCCACCCAGAATGCACCACGCTCCACCTGGCGAAAAATTAAGAAAACGACGCACTTAGGCGGAGCGAGTAACTAGGTAATTTCTAAAATGTAAGGAGTAGAAAGTATAGATATTTGCGTGAAAAGTAAAAAGTCGGCTATAGATACCCAAGATTTCTACTTAAGTAAGGTAACAAAGTACAAATACTTTGTTACTTGACACTTTTGATAATGAGGAAGGGAAAAGTACAGATTTCAGAAATACAAAGAGAAAAGGGAAAAACCAGAGAAGTGAGGTGTTAAAGAACTACTTAGTGTGATGTCGACCTCTGTTCGCATGTGTAGCCGGGTTTTCAGTTCAGATAGGAGCCGCAGGATGTCTAAGACCCACCACAGTATTGTGTTTGTTGATTTGATACGCTTCACGGGAGGCAACACCACTGTCTTGGCTGCACATCGTCACACTAGCTACTGTCAAACCTACACATACCTCTCTCACACATACGCACACACACACGCAAATCACACTGTTCTTTGTGCATGTGAGTGTACAAAAAGAAAAAGGACAGAAGGCACAGTCTGCCCTGATGTGCTTTGAGTTGTGACATTTTAATCAGGGCTTAAAGTCACTCAGAGCCTGTGAGTGTTGATGATTGCACTGTTTCCATTAACAGCTGCGACAGATTCAGGTGACTGCAGAAGACTTAAGGTGACAGATGACATCGGGGCCATATTGGTCCATTGATCACCCGGAGGATCGCCCGGCTCACAAGGAAATTGCCCCAGAGCCTTTCATTACCATACCTCACTCCTTTGATCACAAAGGTCACAACCCGAACAGCAGAGCCTCCCCATCTCGTCAATCCCGGGATTCCAAATGCCCTTTATTGATCTTAAGAAAATCAGAAGTAATCAATCAATTTAAATCTCTCAGGAATCTGATATCCACCTGTGATTTACAACCCCCCTGCATTTTATTGCCTCGGACTTTGACTTTTCTCCATTAATTTTACCAACTTGCCATGACTGTGTTGTGCCAAATAACTCAGTACAATTCGTCCCTGGAGATGAATTTTCCGACATTTGGCCCCAGACACAGTGAAGTCGCTCCTCTCACTGCCACCCGCTGCTCATTTTTATCTGCCTCTGAAGACGCCTCCGGCTGTTGATGAAAGCCTCTGCCCATTTTTTATTTTTTTTATTTTCCTGAGCTGTAAACTGTTCACTGTTCCTCCTTGGCTGCAGGCTCAGAGTGTTCCCGCTGAATTTATGCGTTTCCCCTCCTATGGCTATTTACTTCCTGTATCCTTATATCTTCCTGGAGCATGCAAGTACACACAGAGCTGAGTGATGGAGCTTTGTAAAAGGCCGAGCTGTCATAGGTGGATGTTTGTTTTCTCTTTTTTTGTATGAGAGTTGATTATTTGAATGTTTGCAATTGCCCTTCCCTGTGAACTCAAGCTGACCCAATTCCTGCCTGCTCAATAATCCTGTCTTATTTCTCCTTTCCACCTAAAGTGCCATAATGATGTATGGGTGTCTTATACAACACATCAATAATTAATTTCTGTTAGTTTACTTTGAATTACTTCTCCCAGCAGACAGTTCAAACTGTATTTACAGCAAAGAGTAACTTTGCATAATCTTTTTTCTCATCTTTCCAGATAAGTTCCTCTTGCAATAAGTGTATCTCATTCCTCAACTTAACGTCAGGAATCTTTTCCTCAAAAAGGTTTTTTTTCCGGGTGCAAAGTAGATCTAGGAACTGACAGTCAGGCGGAAGGAGGTTTTCATTTGAGTGATGCTGCATGTTGCTTAAACCAACCAGGGCCTGTCTGAAGATGTACATCTGAGAAAATACACACTTTATGAAGGGTTTTAACTTGATGGAAGATCAAAGCTGATATTGAAGAGAGATATCAAGTAAACATGGTCAAAATGATATGTTTCTATATGATATGAGAAAGTCATGAGGACCAACATTAACAAAATTTAAGAAATACATAATGTCATACCAGAGGAAATGATCATCACTGCATTATAAACATCTAGCTTCTACACTTCAGGATACATGATAAGATAAGATGTTGTATCCATCACCTCATTTTCACCCTTCTGAGTATGCAGAACCTGCGGTACACTTCAGTTGTCATTACAACTCAAAAGATGTATATGTTGTGAATGAACCTATATCAGCCTCGCACGTGTCGTGCATAAATAGGGACAATTGATTGTTGGGTTAAGAGTTATCAATTACCTTTGGGAATCAGCAATGATATGTAAAAATGTGTACTACAAAGAGTAACCTCGGGGCACCTCCCTGTAACCAGGGACCAATAACCAAATTGACCGTTAAAACTAGTCTCAAAATAGTTTAGAAGGGTGAAATTTGAGCACTGACTGTGGGCGTTCCAGCTGTTGTTATAAATATAATCACAATAAACACAGACTACGACGTGTTGAAATTATAACAGGGTTTATTAACAAATTAATGGTTTTTTGACAACATCACATAGTCATTAACACTATCATAATCCAACTATACTGACAGACATAATTACAAAACAACACAAGTAAACACATAAAACATGGAGTGTGTGTGTGTGTGTGTGAGGGGGGGGGGTGGAGAAAGAGAGATTGGGGTGGAGTCACTTGGGTGACGTCACCCTGGAAAGCAAAATGGCGGGGAACGGCGTCCCTCCCTCGCCAGAACCAAGATGGTGGTACCTTCATTGAGGTTAACAGAAGAGAAGAGAAATAACAGAAAAGAGAATTATGTCGTAAGATCTTATCCTAACCTCATACAACCTGGAGGACGGCGGACTTGGGTCCGTCAGATTCCTCAGTAAACACTACCTTCACTAACTACGAGTCCACAATACACTCGTTCTCACAGGGATACAAGGCCTCTGCCCAAAGGTGCGCCCCAAGTTGTTCCTGTCCTGAGGAGATCGGGATGAAGCATTCTGTGTCTCGAGCTGGTCCGTGTTGGAGATGAGGACTCCCGTCTCGAACTGTTGGTGCCTTTGACGGTGTTCGTTCCTCGGCGATGGCGGGGTTTTGATGTGCGGCACGTATTCGGTTGAGAATGGCGATCAACTTCGCTCTCTTGGCGGCTGGACGGCGGATTCTCCTCTGGCTCTTCGGCAATTGCGCCGGGATGCGACGCCTCGGCTTCATAAATATATAAATATATAAATGTATTTATAGCTCAAAGCCGGGGCTGTGCGCTGCGCTGCATGAGGAATACTAACCGAGCCTCCCCGGGGCTGGAGGTGAAAATAAAAGCATGCGAGCTGATGCTCCTCATCACGTCAGGGAGGAGAATCCGGGCTTCAAATCAAACCCGGAGAAAAGGTGCAGCCTCCTTTCGCCTTCACCCGCTAATTCATCATTTCATATTTTGCCTCTTTCCCTTTGTAAGGAATATTTAGTGTTTCGAGTCGACGGCTCGTTACAAAGTGTCCACAGCTTTGGATGAACACGATGGGCTGGATCTTTGATTAATGAGCCCCCCCCCCCCCCCCCCCCCCCCCCCCCCCCCCCCCCCCCCCCCCCCAATATGTATGCAGTGTTGTTCCTCCCATTTCCTCTGTGACCGCGGCTAATTAGCCACGCAGCCCAAATGGAAAATACAAACCGCTTTCGTGCATTCCATTTGCATGCGATCGCAGATTCGTGTCACTTTCATCCGAGGCCTGATAAAACATCGCATCAAACATCCAACACCGCGGACACGTGTTTGTTTTGTTTGTTTGGGTGGAAACTCGCTCGTCCTCTGGCTGTGGTCCGAGGGATGAGCCCGACGCGGAGCCGAGTCGAGTCGAGCCCGAGCCGCTCGAGCCGAGCTCGGCAGAACCTCATTATAACTTTTCAATTAGAGGCTGATTGAAGTCTGGGCCCGAGCGCAGAATCAGAAACCCTCCGACCAATCAGGGCCTTCTTAATCATTCCCTTTGGTTCAAGGGGAACAGGGAGGCGGGCGGGGGGGGGGGGGAGGGGGGGGGCGTGGGGGGGCTGTGAGCTGCACTCAGAACAATTGTGGTTCAGAGAGTTTTTTTTTCGTTCTGAAATCAAACTGAGACGCGTGAAAGATTAAACGTAGTAATGTAGACTTTTTGTTTTCTTTCTCCACATGTTTGAAAATTCATCCGGAGACAAATGCGTTAATGAAATGTCTCAGACTTCAAAAGGACTTGGAGCGACACCGACTGCAACTGGACTTAAAGGGGGAACGTTCACAATCATGTGTCCAATTTTACCCGAGCAGCAGAAACCTCCAGGGCTCCGGGGGATGAGGTCAGTACGGAGGTGGAAAAACGTGCAGTTCACAGGGTGGCCACTTGGGGCTGGCTCCTAAAGCCAGTCAATCCCCATAGACTCCCATGTTAAAATGGTTCAACTTCAGAGGTGAATGAAACATGTTTTACAGTCTGGTTCAAACTACAGTTTTCAATCAGTCTCTGTTTTTTTCCTGTGACCACTGTGGATTTTTTCTATCGAGGTTTGACATTGTGCATAATTTAGGGGCGTGGCCTCTTGAGTGACACCTCGGCCGACCCTCCATGTTCTGTTGATGCTGCGACTCTCACCGCTGCTCAGCCTCTCTACTGTTTTTCGATGAACCAGGAAGTAGGAGGAGTCAGACATCGGCAGGATGGCGAAGAGTCACGGACGCGACGTTTGTACCAGACTTTAAACGTGTTTCATTCGCCTCCAGAGTTTAACATGGGAGTCGATGGGGATTGACTCGCTCTTGGGGCCAGCCTCAAGTGGCCACCCTGTGAACTGCAGAACCCGGCAACAACACCTTCACTATTCACTGCTCCTCCAGGCAAAAGCCTTGACCTCAGTCAGTCGTTGCTCAGAGACATTTTGCTTATTTCTTCTCCATCATG
>JAFBJT010107940.1:23953-39020 GCA_016785325.1 Chascanopsetta lugubris | reverse complement strand
ACGGAGATGTACTGTACTGTACTGTACTGTACTGAGATGTACTGTACTGAGATGAGATGTACTGTACTGAGATGTACTGTACTGAGATGTACTGTACTGTACTGTACTGAGATGTACTATACTGTAATGTACTGTACTGTACTGTGCTGTACTGAGATGTACTGTACTGTACTGTACTGAGATGTACTATACTGTAATGTACTGTACTGTACTGTACTGAGATGTACTGTACTGTACTGAGATGTACTGTATTGTACTGAGATGTACTGTACTGAGATGTACTGTGATGTACTGAAATGTACTGTGTATGCAAAACATGAACTTATTTCCTCTCTCTCTAGTAGTATATCTCTCTACTCTCTTGTAGTAGTAGTAATTGTATTGGTAGTATTAGTAGTATTAGTGGTATAGGTATAATTATTATTATTAGTAGTAGTATAACTATCAGTAGCAGAGGTGTCAGCAGTTTGTTATTGTTGTTGTTTTTGGAATGGGCCTTTGATGCGTCAGGAGCAGCTCCTCTCCACTAGAGGGCGACATGTTGCACCACTGTGTTGTGACAGTGGCCCAGAATGAACGATGTAAACACCTGTAGAGTTTGAATAAGGACTGACGGCTAATCGAGGATCTGCATGCTCAGAAAACATGGGTGAGGTGAGAGGGATCCACCTGCTACACGCAACTAACCCCAACGCTTCACCAGGAGGTGTCACCAAATCCTACAGACTGCACCTTTAAACAGTCCAGCGCAGCAGAGGCTAACAGGCTAACAGGCTAACGGAGCAAGTGTTTCCTTACTAATCCGTGTCTATATTTAGTCCTGACGGGGATTGAGGACATGTATTTCCTGCGTTGAAACTGTTTATTTACTTTATCTTCTTTTATTTATCTGTTTGTTTTTGTTTTCAGACGGAGGCTATCTTTCCCACGATCTGTCTGGGACACAGCCAGAGGGGCGGAGCCAGAGGGACGGGGAGCGGCGCCGAGACGAGTGCCGCTAATACAGTCATCTCCCATCCATCACCCTTAACCAGCCCTACACACACACACACACACACACACACACGCACGCACACGCGCACACACACACACGTACGCACACGCGCACACACACACACACACACACACACACACACACACACACACTTGTAAGCCCTTGTAAATCCCCCCTGACATGGACAGTATGCTAGTGGCTTCACACATTCATCAGAGCCAAGTTCCTACTGGTTCAAGCTCCTCACCTCTTAACCCCGCCCACATGATGACATCATCTCAACTGCCAGTAGAACAACACTCACACAAGTCATTAAATAAAACACATAATAATAATAAATGACAAAGTTGGCATGTTCTGTGTTTGTAAGAAAGAGATGATATATTGGTCAAACTGTCTCAAGCGCTCCCCTAGTGGCTGGCTGCAGTATTGGCCATAAACCCTGCCCCCTCCTCCATGTTTGTGAATTGGAGATGGATCAAACTATATAATTCAAATTCCATATCGTCTTGATATTATATTGTTCAAAAAAATGAATTTTAATACATACAGTTATTTCATATTTATTTAGTATTATTTGATTGTTTAAAATAATAAGTCTTTGGGGATAGACTCGCTTTTGGAGCCAGCCCCAAGTGGCCACCCTGTGAACTGCAAGCAAATAAAAAAAGTTGCCTAATGAACCTTGGATTGGCGGCAATGACATCACTCATATAAATTCAATATTTCCAAAGAATGACACAGCGAAAATTAAAGGGAAATGACCTCACGTTCCAATGCAGAATTAACATGAATGCCCAAATTCCAGAAAACTGGAGACACAATAGTTTATTTCCCTTATTATTCAGCGGCAAAGGTGGATCAACGTATCCAAGATGATATTTCAAATAGTAGTATTAAGTAGTGTTTAAGATTATTTTGCAAATCCGCCCCTGCTGAATCCCCTGTATTATCTTCTTTTAATGACAAACACAGAAAGATGTGGGATGTGCAGCGAGATCCAAACAGTCCTGTGGCAAAACAAAACAAAGTCAAAGTGGAGAGTGTTTGTTTTAGCGTGGACCGCCGGGACACTTCCAGCTTCCTATTGTTGAGCTTCGGTCCACAGAGGAAACTATGGGATGTTGACGGAGTCAGACAGGTTAAGTGCTGCGTCTCGAGCCCCGGTGGCTGAAAGCGGGACTTGACCATCGGGGTAGGGGGGGGGCTGGAGAGCAAACCCAATGGAAAGTGACTCAGTGTCCACATGACGGAGGAGCTGTGGGCCGAGGTCCATGACACAAGTGGAATTACTGCTTCGGGGACGGAGCCAGAAGCGCTGAGTCAGCGGACTCAGTCCTGCCAACCCATGGAAATGTTGGATGTGGCCACGTGTGGAAGACTTTGTCCGAGACGTGACCCATAGGTTTCTGCGGAGTGCTTAAGGGGCTCGTAGTGGGCGGTTCACTCGTCGGCCATCTTGCCCGGGTGTCCGACTCCTCCTACTTTCCGGTTCCTCCACAAAATGGCAAAGAGGCGGAGCCCAGGTAGAGCTGGGGGTGGGGCCCGTGGTGCTGTCACGGCATCGTTCGCCTCTAAAGTTGAACATTTTAACATGGGAGTCCGTGGGGACTGACTCACTTTCGGAGACAGCCTCTAGTGGCCGCCCTGGGAACTGCAGACCAACAAAAGACATGTTTCTCTCTTCCTCACAGGCCTCATCCCTCAGCCCTGCTGGTCACCACTTGGTGTTTACATTAACATGCCTTCTGCCTCTCTGACCACTGCATTTACATAAATACATGTGATAATAAAGAGCAAAGATACAGAGAGGAGAGGGAAACAGTAGTGGTTGAATACATATTTGTGTGGGTGTTGGAGATTCATCATAAACCCGAGTGAATTCATGAGGATTCATGAGGGAAAGTCCCGAAAGGTGCAGATGAAGAGAGACGGAGCAGGAAGAAATGAGTCAGGGCCTCGGTTTGTTATTGTTGGAAACGGAGAAGGGGGAGATTGCAAGAGAGAGAGTGTGTGTGTGTGTGTGTGTGTGTGTGTGTGTGTGTGTATCAATGATTTAAATGCATGCGTGTCTCTAACCGCCTACGCATCCCGATGCTATTCACTTTTGTCGTAAATCCCTGACAAGTACCAGAGCAGTTGAAAACTAGTTCACAGGTTCCCTCTTTAAAGGTTCCATGAGTGAAGACCAACATGGCCGACCTTCACCTTTTGTCTTAACCGTAGCTAGGAATCCTCGTCATTATCAGAGAGTATGTTATGCTCAGTTTAAAGGTGCAGTGTGTACGATTTGGTGACTTCTAGAGGTGAAGTTGCACCTTGTATCCGTCACCTCACTCTTCTGAACATGAGGAGAACCTATGGCCGACCTCAGATGTTCAGTAGGTCCAATGTAAAAACATGGCGGCTCCCAGAGAGGGGACCCACTCCTCATGTTAATATGCATTAAAAGGCTCATTTAAGGGCAATGGGGGGAAAAAGTTAGTATGAATTCATGAAAATGTTCTTCTGTAATTGTTTAGAAATGACAAAAATGACAAATCTAACACACTGCACCTTTAAATTATTATCCTGAAACGCATTTGATGATTACTGATTATAAAGTTGTGTTGTTTTCACACCCATTTGAGTAATTGTGGCTGAAATAAATCTGATATAGATAAGGTGAGGTGTTTTCAATTTTCATGGAATGATAACGGGTCTTGATATCAAAAAAAGTTTGTTTGGCCCCGGAAACAACCTGGGTTTCTGACGAGGCCCCTCTGGAAAAAGAATTGCCCTCACCTGATCAAAGGATGAATAAACAGACAGTGAGTGAAACTTCACTGCTCAAAGATCTACTTCCTCAAGTGTTTACATCCTCATATTGGACTTCCTGTCACTTCGGCGTGACTGAATCTTTATCAAACCCTGACAGACGCTCCGTGTGGCCGTGAAAGCAGAGAGGGGATCGAGCCCGAGAGCGATGCCGAGTAATGGGACCAGCTGAGGGACGATCCGGACCGATCCGGACCGATCCGGACCGATCCGCTTCCTAAGCTGCTAAAAATACCTGCGCGTATGAGAGAGAGAGCGGGCCGGTGGAGGCGGGTGGTCCACCGCTGCAGATACTAAGTGCCAGAGCCGCGTTCTCACCGGTGTTGTCTTTCCACAGCTGGCACTGAGCCCCTTAATGTGGACCACCGGACCTTTTCTGCTGACTCAGCATAGAACTGTCAGGAAGTGATCGGAGGCTTGAGGAACTGGACCTAATGGAGGTTTTGTCGCTTGTAAAATATTACAAAACAATGACATACTGACATTTTCATGAATTTACAATCACATAAATGTAGTAGAATTTTTTTATTCCCCTTAAATGAGCCCATTATTGAATATTTACATGAGGAGTGCGTCCTCTCTATGGAGGCCGCCATGTTTTTACAGTAGTAAAAGTGGACGTACTAAACATCTTTTGAGTTTTAATAACAACAACTGAAGTCGACCACAGGTTCTCCTGCATGTTCAGAAGGGTGAGGGTGAGGTGATGGACACAACATGCAAGTTCACCTCTAGAGGTCACCACATCTTACACACTGCATCTTTAAATAACAAAAATAATAATAGTAATTTGTAAAGTACCTTTAAAGGGATGTAAAGACCTTTTCCAGATTTGTGGGACCATGTTAATAAGACAACTAACCACTGGACATTCTCCCAGACAAGTCCATGTGCAGGTCCAGGAATAAGGACCACAGATCAGGGATAGGGTGAAGGAGATTCAGCATAATTTATGAATATTACTCTTTTTAAATTCATTTAAAAGAAACACTGCATATTATTGATGGCCATATCAGTGCTAATATGCCAGAATGAGCCAAAATGGCTACTTTACATCTGTCGTCCCTAAGGAGAGATTTGACCAGTGGTGGTAGCCTCCTCTCCAGGGACCTGGATTAGAGTTGTGCGAGGCTGAGGAGTCACTCATTACAATAACTGGAACATAGCCTCTGGTCCAGGTTTTCAAAAATGGCAACATCACCCAAGTCTGCCAACAAACAGGCACTGAATCAACCTTCCACGTGTGGGCAGCATGGAGGCTTAGCACCGTGGCTAGCAAGAAAGCCCTGGGTATGATCCCTTGCATGGGAAGGACCATTTTGTGAGAGGTTCGCATGTTTCCTCCCACCATCCAAAAACACGCATGTAGCATGACGGCCCTTTGTCATCAAAGGCTGGGGAATTCAAGGCCCAGCTGGTTCAAAGGTCGAGTCTGTCATTATCTCTTCTTATGCAGATGATGTGATCCTGTTGGCGTCAAAAACCTCGTACTTAGCGTGCACTCAGGGACGTCCTTGCCTTTTTACGAGTGGATCTGGTTTCGTCCATAAACGTCCTCCATTATTTTTGCTTTTAATGCCTGACTGATATTTCCGAAGGCAGCTTTAGAAAAACCAGCGAGGGGGTACATGAAGAAAAAGTAACAGTAACAGTCTCTTCTTATGCAGATGATGTGATTCTGTTGGCGTCAAAAGACCGGGGACTCAGAGAGTTCTTGCCTTTTTATGATTGGATCTGGTTTTGTCCATAAACGTCCTCTATTATTTTGCTATTTTGCTTTGACTGATAGTTTTCGAAAGCAGCTTTAGAAAAACTCCAGAGGGGGGTCGATGAAAAAAAACGTCTGAAGAAATTGAGACTAATTTGGCTGTAAAGCCAGAGACACAGCGGTTTCAACAAAGATCAAACTAGGCCTTTAAAAATGAATTGAAATCATTAGAGGTCTTGAAATTCCCCTGTAATGGCGACCACTGACCACCAGTGGGCATGTAAACAGCAGCGCTGGCACCGCTGGCACACTGCTCATTACGCAACTACAGCACACAAACAAGACTCACTGATGTGTCGACATTGTTTGGGGCGAACCACTAATTGATCCGTGCTAGGGGGATGCTGCACTTCATTCGGGGGGGCGTGGGGGGGGGGGGGTTTCGCTGACTGACTCAGCAGAAATCCAACCCCCCCCCCCCACTTTCGCCTCAGATCCTGGGAGACATATTTATCTCACTGAAGCAAAACGTCCTCCAGAGTCCCGCTGGGGACCTTGCAAAGTGATCAACTGGCCACCGGAGCGCCATTCATTTCCTCTAGTGGGCGAGCCGGGAGACCCGTGTGGACGTGTGGTCAGCGGTTCAATTCCGCCATTGCTCATCAACACCTCGTCAGTTCTCCACACTTTGTGCAACCTACACTTCATCAGGTTCTCCTCCTCCTCTGCGCCGAGGAAACGCTGATAACACACTCAACTTCAACCACTTGCGCCAGCCTCAGCCCATATCTCGCGGGGCTCGCCGTTGCCATGGAAACAACAGCCAGTACAGACTCAGGTTCACTTAAAGTTCAGGAGTAAAGGAAACAACAACGTGCGTCTGTTTGCACAAAGGAAATGAACAGCGACCTCCGGTGTCAAAGGTCGGTATTTTGTTCGACCCGACAACCGACTCCTGCCTCATTGTCATATCTCGCAAAATCCGCGATCACATGACCTCATGACTTTGGCATCTTATCTAGCACCATCTTGTTTTTCGAAAACCAGATATAACCATATTTGTAGGAGCAAGGGGGTGGAGCCTGACAGATGCCCACCTGCGCTCCCACTGGACTGTACCAGCTGTCAATCACACAGTGGCCACACCCCCGACTGCTTTATTGTATTTGTCACTCTCGATGGACTTTGAGTTAATGATGTACAAGAGCAGGGTTCGAATCCCACCTGAACCCTGTGCAGACTATTCTCAGGACAGCGTTCAGCGTGCTCAGCATCCACACTGACTGTCAGTCGCCTTTGGAAGCGAAGGTCACAGGTTCAAATCCCACTTGGACCTTGCTGCGCTAAGACCCTGAATGGTAAATGGTACTGGTAGAAATACCCCGCAACCCCGACTTCTGGACAAGCGGTTGACAATGATATGACATGAGACTTCAGAGGTAGAGTCGGCCTCTGGTGGCCAATCGAAAGAATGCAAGTCTGAGGTATTAAAGCATTATCAAGGCAATAACAACAAAATAGCAACATAATAATAACAACAATTCATACATTCAGGTGAGTTTTACGCTTATATTTCTTACCATCCAGTTCCTGCGGATAGACACCTTTACATCTTACATACTGCACCTTTAATTTGTTTTTCTTAAAACAGTAACACAATCGCTAAACGTTGACATTTTCAATAATAATAAACTGTTACCGCAACTTTAAATTTCAATTTCCAGTCCGACAGCTGTGACTCTGTGTCCTTCTCATCATACGGACACTTTAATAATCAGTGTGTGGACTCACTGTGTAAACACACACACACTCAGAGACTGCATGTTTAAAGTACACACACACACACACACACACACACACACACACACAGCCGTGGATGATGGATGCCGAGTCTTTGTGGAGAGGAAATGAGCTGGATCAGCCGTAGCAACGGGCCTGTTACTGTGTGAACGCCCTGGGTAAACACACACACACACACACACACACACACACACACACACACATACCAAGTAATCAAAGTCTGATGTCAGAGGTTTCCAGGTGAGTGACAGACACACTCCTCTCATTACCCTCCACTCAACCTCCATTATGCATATTTCCCTCTCTGTGGCGTGTGCGGGGGAACATGTATGTGTGTGCGCTCCCGTGTAGCGTACAGTAGGTTATATGATCTGCGCCCGTCAGGAGCCATGCGGGAGTGATGGAGGTTGGCGGGGGGAAAAGGTTAGAGCGGGGAAAAAGGTGATGAGAGAGCGAAAAGTGAGGGAGAAGGTTTCGAACCAAAGAAGGAAAGGAGGAGATGAACGGCGTCGGAGGTCATCGGGTCACATCTGCTCAGAGTTAATGTCTAAGAGCTGAATGGATGAACCAAGAGGAGGCCTCTCTCTCTCTCTCTCTCTCTCTCTTTCTCTCTCTCTCTCTCTCTCTCTCTCTCTCACATTTTTAATAAACCTCTTGAATAAACCTGCTCTCCTCTCCAAAAATATTCCCTTTCACGCACAGGGACTCAGCTCCGTCAAGCAACAGCCAAATATTTTCATTTGCGTTAAATAAAGTTAGCCGTCACCTCGTTGGGTCCATGATACTGTAAATTCATGGCCCGCGGGCCAGGTCCGACCCGCACCGTCGCTCAATGTGGCCCTGAGAGTCGAGCACGAGCGACACGGTTTTATACATGAAGCGAGAGAATATTTGGCAAAATATGCTTTTATTTTGAAATGATTCCGTTTTCCTGTGAGTTTGATGTTCACAAACGGCCAGGAGGCACAGCTGCGTCCGGTAGCCCCCGTTCACCGGCCCTAACCCTCGCTTTATTATCCTTCAAAATAAAAGTCCCATTTGAGAAAACCACCCCCATTGAATTCCAGTCCAATTTTATTTTGAAATAAGTGTTTTTCTGCATTTCTATGAGAACTGTTTGTATTTATTCGAATGAACTGGTATTGTCTACAAAGCAAACGTCTCTAATTGTATTATTATTATAATTTATTAATATTGATATTAATACTAATAATAATAAATAATAATATTCTTTGTGCAGAATGTGAAATTATTTTCCTCACACACATTTGATAATTGCTGGTAAAATAAATATAAAATGATGTTTTCACGTCCAGAGTTTCCGGATAGGATGGAGGAGCCATCGTTACTGAGATAAAGATGATATCGATAAAACGTAAAATAAATAGCTCATAAGATGTTTTCAGTAACACTCTGGATTTCTCATGTGCCCCCCTGGAACAATAATTGCCCACTCCTGCTCCAAACGCAGTTTCCAACAACAACAAACACTGCAAACGGCCAGATTGCCGTCAGATACTCTGGAAAATTGTTATTTATTTTCAACTCAAACTTTCTTCAATTAGCTGCCATTGTTCAAATGTATGAATATATTAAGGTGGTCTTGCCTGCACTGCCACCTCATGGCTTTTGGTGGTATAGAGACATTTCATATACACAAGTGTTTACGAAACAGTCTCTCTCTCTCTCTCTCTCTCTCTCTCTCTCTCTTTATTTATATGTATGGCCCTTTGGACCTTTGTGATTTCTTCAAAGTGCTTCATAAAAACATTTGGATTAGATTGGAAATCGTACATATTGTGCCTTTAAAGCTCTGACGTTTATCGTAAGATGTTCAAATCAGAGTCTTTGGTTTAACGGCATCAACAATACCTCAAAGATAAAATGTTACAAGTAGTTTTTAAATCAAATTTTACACTTATTTCCTCTTATATTAAATTTTACACTCATTTCCTCCTCTCTCTCTCAAACTCACTGATCGGTCGCCTCTGGAACCTCCAGGTGCTCGGGTGGAATTTTTAAAGTAAAACCACATTTGAACTTTTCTCTGTGTTTGTAGAGTCCGACGGCTCGGACCAATGAGGTTTGAGAGATTAAAGATAACCCCCCCCCCCCGAGTTTCATGTTGAAGCCCCTGAATCCCCAAATTTCCTCCCAGATACAGTTACTGTTTGGAAACTCAGTCTGAAAACATCAACAGTGAGCTGAACCAAACTTTGGGGATTTTTGAAAGGCGGGGGTGGAGTTTGGTGGGGGTGGGGGGCGGGGTTTCTCTTAGTTATAATAAAAACCATGAAATCTCTTCGACTGTCTGACTCTCACACACACACAAAAATAATAATACATTTGATGCTTTTTAAAGAAAAACTTTACAGCTGCATATTATTTGACAAATGTGACATTGGAAAAGTATTTTTAGTTTTCCTCCGCTGGAGTAGAGGCTGGGAAACACTGTAAAAAGTTCCTATAGAGGCAGAACCCACATCCACCCAGAACACAAAGGCCTTAACCAACAACACTCCATGTTTGAAAACTATATATAATGATGGACGATGCATCTCACTTCCTCCCACTTCCCGTGACTGAAGCCAAAATGAGCTACTGACACTTTAAAGTCATAAAGTAAAGCTCATGGCGAAGCAATAGAGGAAAAGTCAAGGAAGCATCACAGTTTCCTAGGGTTCATCCTCTGGGGGATATGAATGAGTGTAAAAACTCAACCTGCACCAGAGACTCTCACCTGGTGGGTCGCGAACCCGTTTTCAGTGGGTCGCGAAACTTTACCTGGGAAAAGAAAGTAGGTGGCGATGACGCCCGTCATTTCTCAGATAGAAGAAAACCTGTAAACTTTGTTTACATATGCTAATGAACCAAGAAACACAGGTGGGACACCGACAACAGGGAACACGGAATTTTGTTTTTTAATTAAAATGCAGCTAATTGACTGTAAAGGGGAATGTTTCCTTCTCTAGCATCGCCACCTGCTGGTTGTATTATTTCATTCACCTCGTAAGCTGATCATTTCACATGCGAGTCTATGGGGATTGACTCGCTTTTGGAACAGAGCCTCCCCAAGTGGCCACCCTGTGAACTGCACGTTTTTTCACTTTTGGATTGGACTGATTCATCTGACCCGAAGGTCGCCGCTTATTATTCTTGTAGAACACAGTAAAAAAAATTTTTTTTAAATGGTAGAATTAGATAATATTCAGGAAATTGGACAAATGTGACTAAGCAAACTTTCCCCAGTGCAAACACAAGACTTCCTCACATCATGTGACTCTTCGTAAAGAGGAGGACCACCTTTCTTTAACCCAGGTCCTCTTTCAAAGGGCAAGCACCATCAACCTGCGCCGTCAGGCCACCAACCAAACACCCGTAAATCCTGGGAGAGGAACCTTTGAGTGTCATCAGCAAACAGATGCGCTTCAGCCCACAGACTGAGCTGAAGAGGTCCTGGCTCCCACCTGCATGTTTGCCCACATCCAATGAATCCTGGAGGATTGGCGCTGAACAAACACGGCGGCGGCGGCGGCAGCGGCGGCTCGGTAAACTGAGGATGGACGTGTCGTAAAACCTCTCTCTCTCTGCGCTGAGCTCTTGTTAAACGCAGCGAGAACCGTGGCGTCCTGGTGTTTATGGACGACGGGGGACAGGAAGGTGGGGGATGTTTGTCTTGTCAACAGGACGACGGGGAAAGTCTGTCCGGTCGCTACGGCAGCAGGCAGCGCCGAGTCATCTCCGGACACGGCCTGTTTTCGTTAAAGGTGCAGTGTGCGATCATTTCTTCCCCTTTAAAGAACAATTACATACTGACATCGCCATGAATGTAAGCGGGGTCCTCTCGACGGGGGCCGCCATGTTTTTACAGCAGTAAAAGTGGACGCACTAAACATCTTTTGAGCTGGAATGACGAACTCATCTGTTACGAAGATGGATGTGGCGTCCGTGACGTCACCCGTTGGTTTCTGCAGACGGCTTTTGGAGCAAATTGTGGGCGTGTCCCTCGGCGGCCATCTTGCCGAATCCTAACCCCTCCTCCTGGTTCCCGGTTCATTCAAAAACGGGCAAAGAGGCGGAGCACACGCGGAGCCGTGGGTCGGCTCGTGGCGCCGTCACCTCATTCGCGGTACGTCACAGGTCGGCTCGGCTGTCAGTCAAGAGACCACGCCCTGAATTATGTGTAATTCCCAACATTGATGTAATAAAAATAAGCGGGTAAATAGAAATTCACCCCCCGTGCAGTCGTCACGGGAAAACATGCGACTGATCGAGACCGAAACTAGTTTGTACCAGACTTTCAACATGTTTCATTCTCCTCTGAAGTCGATCACTGTAACACGGGAGTCTATGGGGACCGACTCACTTTCAGCCCCTAGTGGCCAACCCTATGAACTGCAGGTTTTTCCACTTACTTTTTTGCCCGATCGGTCTCGCACCGGAGGTTGCCCCTCGGTCATGACAGATAAATGCCCCTCATTACAGGAGATGGAGTGGGTCTTGCGCAACTACCCGGGCCAAATTGAGCCTATCGCACAAATCACCTGCTGCCTTCCAAAAGCGCAGAGCTCCAGAGGTTTGGGTCGGAGTCCGACCTCGACTCACATTCACTTCTCCTGATTGCGCCGACGAACCTCCGTCCGATCCGAGGCAGAACTTGGCAGCGGCTCCCTGGAACACGACCAAGCGCAAATGTACCTCAACCCCTTCGGACGGCCGTTTTCATCCAAGTGGATTTAGGGTGAAACGTCTTTAGCCGTCCTCGCGCTGAGTCATTAACGTGTAGCCACGTCGCAAACTCTATTTCGAGAGGCCAGAATTATGCACCGCTGGGATCTGGAGGAATGCGCAACCCTATAAACAAATCACGAAAAGGGGGTTCATGTGTTTCTCCTCCGTTCTCGAGAGCACTCACGATAATCGAGAGTCCTAGAATCGTATATTTTTTTTTTTATTTTTTATTTTTTTAAAGGGGCCCAGCGCAGCAATATGTTAATGCTCGGTGATGAGTTTCCCTTTCGCTTGTGTTGTAACAGCTGTGGTTACAACACAGGAGGAAACAGAAACCCCCTCTGAGTCCAGTATGCAGCACATCTCTCTCTCTCTCTCTCTCTCTCTCTCTCTCTCTCTCTCTCTCTCTCGTCCTCTGTTTTCCTTCACTCTCTCCGTCTCACATCTCTGCAGCAGCCTCCATCTTTGTACCTGGGCGCACGCAACACGTCACGTACGCATCATGTTTTCGCTCATTCTAGCTCTTCAATAGCGAGGGCCAACCTCCGGTGCAGTCGGTTGAAGCACAATAGGAAGTGACAAAACCTGCAGTTCATAGGGTTGGCCACTGGGGGCTGAGTCCAAAAGTGAGTCAGTCCCCATAGACTCCCATGTTAAAATGCTCAACTTCAGAGGAGAATGAAACATGTTCAAAGTCTGGCACAAACTACAGTTTGGGTCTCAGTCACATGTGTTACCGTGACAACTGTACGGGGGGGGATTTTTCCCCCCAACTCGCTTATTTTAATTTTTATCAACGTTAGAAATAGTGAATAATTAAGGGCGTGGTCTCTTGACTGACACCAGAGTCGACCTGTTACGTACCGCGGCTGATGCGACCACTAATGAACCAGGAACCGGGAGGAGGAGTTAGGATTCGGCAAGATGGCGCCAAGGGACACGCCCACAATTTGCCTCAAATGCACTCAGCAGAAACCAACAGGTGACGTCACGGACGCGACGTCCATCTTTATATCTACGGTCTATGATCAGTACGCAGGTTTACTCATTTCCCCTAATACAGTGGTTAATGCATGAACAAATCCTCTTCAAAATAAAAGCACACAAGCCCACCAGTAGAGAATCACTGCTCCAAAACAGTGATTTGCAACTGGTGGGTCGCGACCCAAAAGTGGGCAGACGAAAAAATATTTGACACAAGTAGATCACAACCACGTGATTTACGTAGAAGCGCTAGCAAGACTCAAGATCATAAGAACTTCAGCTGAAGAAAGAGGATTCGTTTCAGGTAAACGGGCTGTACGTCAAAATGTGTACGATCACTGCACATTCGACACAAACTGAACATTTCCACTCATTTGGAGACGGTCCCTTAATGTTTTCTTGAGGTATTGTCCGAACATAAATGCAACAAAGGGACATTTGTACGTTCATAAAACCAATGAGCAGCCACTGGCTGTCGTTGGCTGGAACACTTCCGCGATGGCTGAACGGGTGAATGGCTGAATACACGAATGGAACCATTTCATGCTCATTATGTCAAAAACCATTTGAATAGTTTTGGTTAAGTTCCTCTGGAACATTATTAAACTCCTCAAGTCCAAGCCAGAAATGAAAAGTGCCTCTGTAGCTGGTTTTATGAAGCTGGAAAGAGGAAGAGTGGCCACCTCTTCCCACCGCACTCAACACTGTGTGGACCTTTAATGATTCCACTTGACTGTTTCCACGGCAGCAGAGACGAAGCCACACGGAGGAAAAAGTGAGAGGAACTGAAGCAAAAACAGTTTACGCTTATTCTGCGAGGCACTGGACTCAAGTTTGAGTGACGTCAAAACATCCAGAGACGGAAAAATTGATCGACTGTGCAAGAGAGAGAAACTTCTGATGACTTTACAAAAAAACACCCGTTATAGTGACTGAAAGACGGCGTGTTGGATTCAGTGACATCTAGTGGTGAAGTTGAATTGCCCCAACCTCAGTTTTTCTCTTCCAAACATGGAGTAGAACCCAGGAAAGCTGCCGGTTATAATAAACACTCAAAAGTACTTATATATATATGTATATATATATATATATATATATATATATATATATATATGGGTGTTGTGTTTGTAGTTGACGTCCTGTGGCTGCTGAAGCCCAAAATAGCAACAGGTTCAAGAAGCAAAATTGATGGTTAAAGCCACAGGGATTGCAATTGATGATATGCCCATGAGCAAGGCACTTCACACGGGATTCCTCCTGGACCCCCCCCCCCCAACTCATGTTTACATCACAGTGTCAACATGTGTTTACGTTTCAGCCGAACAAAGAGCTGCACTGAGCTGTGAAGAGGGCAGACGTCTGCTGTTACACTGACAGGAGAGAGAGAGAGAGAGAGAGAGAGAGAGAGAGAGAGAGAGAGAGAGAGAGAGAGAGAGAGAGAGAGAGAGAGAGAGAGAGAGAGAGAGAGAGTGTGCGCGCGAGGGAGAGGGAGAGAGAGAGAGAGAGAGAGAGGGCACACACACACACACAGTGTTTCGCATTTCAGTGTTTCCTATGTCTGTGTTTTCTGACATGTTGCTGCATTACATGAAATTCCACTGCAAGATGAAAGGAAAAGTAGGAAAAACTGTGTTGTGTGGGAAAACACCACACTCACACACACACACACACACACACACACACACACACAGTGTCCTGCATATCAGTGTTTTGTACTTGTCTGTGTTTTCTGAATGTTATGAAATTCCATTCAAGCCCCCAGGTTTTCAGAAATATCAGTGTTTTGACCTTCAGGGCCACCGTAGGAGGCTCTCAGCCCGACGTGCACACGTTCTCTGATTCTCTGCAGCTCTGCTCGGGTGGAATCAGCCAAAGATGAAGCCTGGACATTTTCATCATCGGCTCGAAGAAACTGGAAATAAATCCAGAGACTCAGCCGCTCCTCATCCTCCCGTCCTGAAGAACTGCGTCTGGCTCCGTTTTTAGCTCCTCCATATTTCCTCGTCAGGCTTCCCTATGACATTTCTGCTCTG
>JAFBJT010107940.1:0-16403 GCA_016785325.1 Chascanopsetta lugubris | reverse complement strand
ATCTTTTCGGAGCAGTGAAAGTGGATGTAACATCTTGAGTTTGAATGACAAGTGAAGTCTATACCGTATGTTTTCCTACATGCTCAGAAGAGTGAGGGTGAGGTGATGGATGCAACATGCAATTTCTCCTCTAGATGTCACCAAATCTCACACACACACACTGCCCCCTTTTAACTGTCTGTTTCAGCTGCAGCCCTGATCCGCTGGTCCTGGCCAACGGTCACACTCCTGCACCAGCACATACAAAATAAACAAACACAAGCTTATCACAGCGAGCAGAACACTCCTCTGATTAATAAGCTATGGCACAGCAGAGTCACAAGCCAAAAGAATACACACACACACACACACACACACACACACATCAAATCCGGTGAGCTGCAGGCGGTAATATTCCCCCATAAAATGAACAACAACTACTAAACGGAGCATTGTTCTCGCTCCTCGTGAATTGGACGTGACTTCAGTACTGGTGGAACTTCTGGGAAAGAACTAGATCAGATGAGACGATCTTGGCACATCCAGTCGCTCGACGCCGAGTTCCAAAAAATCAGCTCACCCAGAAACCCCACTGCTGCTCCCGGAGTCCTTTATGGTAGAAACCAAGCGGGGATCGGGTGAGAGTCTCGGCTATTATTCCATTGCCAGCCGAGCATGAATACTAATTGCTTCACCTGAGCCAGAGCCAACGCTCCTGCTCGGCAGAGAGGACGTCCGTGTTGTTCATTGCAGTTGCACGGCCGTCTTCATCGCCGGTCTGACACAGCTTCCGTGCATGTGTGTGTGTGTGTGTGTGACCTCGCGGTCGTACATGTCTGGCATTCCTCCGTGTCACATCATGGGTCGTCTGCAGCGCGATCAATCAAGAGAACCCATTGTGCCTCACAAAAAGCCAATGAAGCGACATCAATAACTGAGCCCTGCTCTCCCCAGCCATGAATATTCTCCAAATGAAACAGTCTCTGAACCAACACAAAAAACATAAATAAAATGAAAGTGCAGGGGCAGGAATATCCATTTTTTCTGTGCTTGTCTCGCAAATATGTTCACACACACATTAAAGGTGCGGTGTGTACGATTTGGTGACATCTAGAGGTGAAGTCGCATGTTGTATCCATCGCCCCGCCCTTCTGAGCCTGCAGGAGAGCATGTGGTAAAACTCAAAAGATGTTAAGTGCGTCATGGCGGCCCCCGTAGAGAGGAGCGACTCCCCATGTAAATATACATTAATGGGCTCATTTGAGCGCAATGGGAAAACATTTAGCTTTATACATTCATGAAAATGTTAGTTTGAAATTGTTTGGTAATATTTTTAGACAGAAACGACCCAAACCGTACACACTGCACCTTTAAGAAGCACAGTGGAGAAAGCAAATGGGAAGGAAGAGTGGAACATGCACATTCATCGATCCACGTGCTGATTTTTGTGTTTCTTTCGCCCGAACCACGACACCATTAACAAAAGGCCCACTGTAACCTATCCCCCCCCCCACCACCCCCCCACAGACAGCAGAAAATAATGGCCCTGCAATCACTCCTTCAAAACATCACACACGAAGGAATGGCGGTAATGTCCTCCCTCAAGCAGCCTTCATTTCCATTACGACAACATATCACTCCCCGCTCCCTATTAACCCGGAGACCGGGGAGACTGTACCGAGCTTCGCACCGAGTTTGCACCAGGCAAAAAAAAAAAATATATATAGTGTGTTCATCACTCGGCCTCCCACTATCGCCATTAACTCTGCGCTAAGACCATTATTTAAGCGCTGAAAGCCGAGCAAGTCATTTGGAGCGACGCCGTGCCAACTCCAGTGTCTATTCTATAGCCCCAGCTGCAGCGCCGGGTCTGGAATCTGTCGAGGGGCCAGTAAGCGACGCTCCATTGAGCCTCCACAAACAATACAAGGCAGAAATGAGCCACCGAGGCGGGAGAGAAAAGGGGGAGCGTTCCTCCTCTAAAATCGAGCGAAGACGGATGACGGAGCACAGGGGAGAGGGAGGAGCAGACGGAGGAACGGCGTGATTTATCAAATCATGTGTCAGACGTTCATTTGAGGAGATGACTGCATGGGCAGAGACGAGAAGACTCCCCCCTCCCTCCTCCAGTGAGGCTAAACATACATGCGACCCTCAATCAATAGCCTCACCTCTTGCTGCGGGCGGGCCCCCCCCCCCCCCCCCCACCTGTGCCACCTCTGATGCTTTTGTGCTCACACACACACACACACACAATGTACACAACTCTGTGCATCCCTTCCCCGCAGAGCTCATCATTCACCTCAACAACACCAGTAACATTTGCAGCCAGAGCCCGCACACCCCCACCCCTCCAATCTCCCCCTATCCCGGGTGGCCTGGCTCTCTTGTCATGAAGCCCCCCCCCCCCCCTTCCTGCCCCCCCCCCGCCCCCATGGTGCTGAATGTGACGACTGCTGCCAGTCTGAGGCAGGGGACGTCTAATTCTGGACTTTCAACAGGAAGCGCCGCGCTGGTGTGAATCCCACATCTGAGGCACTTCAGTCCTCGAGAAACAATAACAGCGGCCCGGCCTTTGACGTCAGCGCCGTCGTAAAAGACAGAGACGAGGCTGGAGATTAACAGACGATCTCCGAGGGGCGGGCAGATCCTCTTCCTGTTACTATGGAGCCTCCCGGCGCCTCGGTCTTTTGATGGATGCTGATGTTGTCGGAGGAGAGAAATATTTAGGCGTAGGAACGGAGCAGGACAGAATTAGAGGCTGCAGATAATAAGCTGTTCTCCGTCAGGTCAGGTTGCACTTCACACATGTTCATTTCACAGCAGCTTCTGGTTGAACCGGGTAAGAAGAGTGCATTTCTATTGGATGAGCAGAAATGAAAAATGATTGGCATCGTGTGCGTGCGTAGTAACTGAAATGTAGAGTTTATTTTCATTGGCATAAAATGAACCCTTTTACATTCACACAGTGCAGTGAGTCCTCTTAATGGAGGCAGCCACATTGCACCGCCATGGTTTAGTGCAGTGATTCTCAGCTGGTGGGTTGCGACCCGGTAGTGGGCCGCGAACCCATTTTCAGATGATCAAGAAAATGTGCAGTAACAAATGATGCGCTTTGTCCTCAATCCAAAAGGACCATCTATCACAGTATGCTATGTTTGACACCTTTGACACCAGCTGCGCTATATGTATGTATGTGTGTATACATACTGTGTATGTGGAGGTATTATTTTGAACTTAAAGGGGAACAGACTTGATTCAAAGCCATTCTTCCGGTAAAAGCCTCACTCAATCATCCGCTAGTGAGTCTTAAAGCGAATAAAAATAGCTACTAAAACAGGAAATTAAAATGCATAACAAATTGACCTTTTTTAAAAATGTATTTCTCTTCCTAACTGCCAGAAAACAACAACGTCTGATGCAAAATAAGATGAATAATGAAAGGAAATAGTCAAGGTCCCCCCTTTTATTCTAAAGAGATCCCGCTGATTGTACTAAGCTGGTCTGCAGCTGTAAAACCCACCGCTGAATGTTTGCAGCCCTGTCTCCTACAATTACTGCGCTGAATTATTGATTTATCTTCAACACTTTCAGTGCAAATGCAGAAAGTACAGCGAAGGTTGTTTGCCACCGGCTCTGCAGGCCCATCCACTCTCATTGATGTTTTCATTATTTAACCATGAATTTTATCTCGACACGAGAAAAAAACTAGAACAAGGGGGAGACAATAAAATGAGATATATCAAATGTAAAAAAAAAACATTGTGCTTTGTGCAATGCCCATTCAGAATGAATGGGTTTATATATTGTTATAAAGAAGCATTTTCCTCAAACCATAATACTTTTATTTATTCATGGGACATAAAGATGTCTGAGTGGACCAACAAGCAGAGAGTGATTCAGAGGCGCACAAGACAAAATCACCAGAAAATAAGGATTCACTGTGCTGCAGAGGACTCTGCGTGATTTGGTTCCGTTTTAGCTTCTGACATGTATCCAATCACGCTTCGCTCGGAGCTATTCCAGCCAATGACGGAAATCACAGCTATATTCAAGTTCATCATTTTAATTTGGGTTATTACTTGAAAAGCTGGAGATACTCCAATGTACACAATTGCATGTCTTTCCTCGTACTGTGCATTGCTACGCCTCCTCTTATCAGCCTCTGTCTGAAACACTGTTTTCGCTCCTGCTCAGACTGCCCTGATTGGCCGAATTGCCGAAACATGAGTGGTCGTCCCATGTCATGACATCACAATTCAGGCTGAATATCTTGGTGTGATGTTTAACTGCCGATGAGTGACACTGCCGGGAGAATCGCTGAGACGTGGTTTTTAAAGTGGGTCGTTGATTTGCGTTGTCTCTCATTTCGAATCATTCCAGACGTCTCGAGGATTCTTTACCTCATCGGCCCTCAATCTTTGCATATCAAATCCAATCCAATCACATTTTATTTATACAGCCCGCATTCACAAATCAGAGTTTGTCTCACAGGGCTTCACAGGGTGGGTAACATCCTCTGTCCCGAGACCCTCAGCAAGGGGAAGGAAAAATAGAAGCATTGTTAAAAGAGAGTCAGGGACTTTTCGTGCATCAGAGCGCCGTCCGTTCACACCGCTGAACAACAGGTGACGATGATGCCCTGTGGTGCCAACACACACCCGCCATTTCACAGAGGAAAATCCGCACCTCTTTGTTTTGATTGACCGTGGCGAGATGAAAGTAGGACTCTGAAATATGGATTTTCTTATGTTGAGGACAAAAGAGAGCGTGTGTGTAATTACCCTGTGTCCCTGAGATGCCTCTCTTTGGTTTTTAATTTAAAATGCAGCTAATCGGGCGTAAAGAGGATTTGTCCCTCTTTAGCGTCGTTACCTGCTGGCGATGACACTCGCAGCGACATTTCCTAGTCCAGGATTGTGGGAGTCAGTGATCGGCTCTTTGTGCGCTGAGCGTGGCGCAGCGTTGGGCTTCAGCGGACGGACATCTGCACACAGAGCAGCTCAGTCTGTGCAGGTCACATGTGGAGGAAAACTGCGACTGGCGCAAAACAGACCAAACAAAACAAACGGCCTGTTCCTGACGAGAAGACTTGGAACAGGCTCTGCACACGTTTCACGGGAAGACACATGACCCCTTCCTCCGGACCCTTTGAGCCCCTTTTACACCAGACGGAACAGGATGAGATCCAGTCAATGAATATTCTCCCTTGCAAACCTCCATCTCACCGACTGCGGGACAATAACATGGTGCACATCAGCGAGCGCTCGGTTGCAGACTCGCGGGGTGAACGGCCCCATCACTGATCCGACTCACTGAGTCAGCCAAGGTTTATAGACTGAATTCCCCACAGACAGACTGTACGGCCAACTCTAATGAAACACATTGGTGCGGATGTGATGCGAAGAGTCCAGATAACTGCGGCATGTGGAAAGACCATATGGATTGCTGAACTCCTCTCCGACATTCCAGAACAATCTGGACAGGACGTTGAGCGTTTTACGACCAGCGAGGACTTCCAACTGCTCGCTCCCGGCGGGATGAGCATCTTATCGGGGCAAATCGGGGATAGACCTCTCGCAAAGTGCTACTGTGAAATCACGGACGTGGTGATTTTGTCTTATTCACAGTCGGAGGCACTTGCTGAACTCCCAAATGGAATCGAACCATCGGGAACTTCATGGCTGCGTTCACTCTCTCTGCGGCACTTTGGATGACTCTCAGATGATTCGGATATAAGGCCCAGGAAAGTCTGTCTGGCCCGTGAGTCTGTCCATACAGGGGCGAGAGGAGCCACTTGGGTTAATAACATTCTGAAGCTCACTTGTTATGACATCATCTTCACTAATCGTCACTATGTCATCAGCTCCACCAGTCGCGCTGCAGCAAGGGGTATCAAACATATGACCCGCGGGCCAGAACTGCCCCGCCAGAGGGTGCAATCCGGCCCACGAGATGACTTTACAACCAGGCTGGTTAAGATGTTTAACATTACACAGAGCTTGATCGGACCATGTTGCCTCTGTCTGGCCCAGTGAGAGTTGATCATTGACTCGTTGATTTGCTCTTCAGAGACACACAATTACATGTTGGCAAATCCTGCTGCACTTTAAAGGTGCAGTGTGTAAGATTTGAGTCGTTTTTGTCACTCAAAGTATTACAAAACAATCACATACTGATGTGTTCATGACTTTATAGTCACCAAAATGTTTCTACAGTAGCCCAGAGTGGACATACTAAACCTCTTTTGACTTTTACTGACAACTGAAGTCTACCATAGGTTCTCCTGCAGGCTCAGAAGGGTGAGGGGCGAGGCGATGAAGACAATAATATGCAACTTCACCTCTAGATGTCGCCAAATCTTACACACTGCACCTTTAAAAAAAAAATTAAAAATTAAAAAAAAGCTAAAGTAGTAGCAAACAAACTGTTGAAGGATTGTATGTACATGGGAGGGGATGGGGAGTGGTACAGTCACTGCACAATGGGACATTGTATTTTGGACAACACTCATCATTCTGTCAACTTCCTTTTTGTGAAGACTCTGCCCTGATCTGTAAAAAGCTTTGGCTTCCTGCGCAATTTCACTTCTACTACTCTTCTAAGTTCACCTCTTCTCAATGCTGTACAGTTAAATACGTGCCGATTCCAGCAGGTGTCACTCTTACGCGTTATAGAGACATCCAGCGCTGCAGCGACCGTCCCAACTGGTCGGGGGCCGTGCGGGGGCTGCAGGAGGTTGGGGGTCAGTCAATCAGACATTCAGACAGAGTTCAGCAGAGGTTCAACACTGCCCAGCAGAGGAGTGCGAAACCCAGTCTGCCTGCCACACTCTGGACGGCTGAACCCAAGACCCCCTGGGGGGAGGAAATGTTTTCGCCTTGCTGCTAAAAAAAAAAAAATGCCCCAACTTCCATGTGTGTGTGCGTGTGTGTGTGTGTGTGTGTGTGTGTGTGTGTGTGTGTGTGTGTGAGCCTGTGTGTGTACACTAAACTGGATTAGCTGAGCATTAAAGCCATTTTCAGATAACCATCATTAACGCTCTTTGATGGCTTTGGCACGGAGACCGTGAGAGCGCTCGGCGCAAGGAAAACGCAAGAGGGGAACATTCTTTTCTGTGGAAGCGTTTTGATTTCTCCGGGCGTTCACAGCATGTGCTGCTCAGTGTGTCGGACAGAGACAGAATCCGATTGGTGCACAGACCCGCAGCGCAGGCGGCGTCTCAAGGACACAACATTACGCTCGTTCTGCGGAGGACTGAAGTTGAAAGTGTGTGTGTGTGTTTACTCTGCGTTTGTCTCCGGCTTCCCTCAATCATCCCAAATAACGGCGGCACAGCTGCTTGAACCTGTTTGCTCTGAGCCTCGTGTCAAACTCGTGGCCCGTGGGACAAATGTGGCCAGCGAGATCGTTTCGTGCGGCTCCGCCAGAGCTTAAAGGCAAACGATTGGCTAAAAACGAAAGTCCCAAGCAAACATTGCCACTTTCTACGTCCAGCAATGTATTCAGCGTGTTTACGTGTTTGCGTTTATCTCATCGAGTATGAGGGCAGTTCTTTTACAGCGTGTAGACTTCAACCGCGTATCCAGGAATCTGGGTCGCGGGGTACTTCTACCAGGCCGGGGGGTACTTCTATCAGTGTCAGGGCCAGTGACACTGCAGCAGGGCCCAAGTGGGATTCGAACCCGTGCCGTTTGCTTCCAAAGGCAACTGCCGGCCCTTTTTCACAATACGTCAAGTAGTAATTACATTTATCCCCACAATTAAGACCGGCGCCTTGAGGGCAACCGTGGAGCTGATGTGGTGAGCATGAGTTTGGAACAACCTCGTGCTGACAGCATGTTGCCTAACTCCGCCTGCGGCTCCGCAAACAGACATGAATTCACAATTTACGTGCTTCGTCTCTGATCACGTACACACAAACACAAGAATGGCACAAATGATATGTTTACATTAAAAGCCCCAGAGGGGTAATTGGGCTAAAAAAACTAAGTAACAGTGGTCAACGTTCATCCCACAACAGAGGAGCTGTAAGCAGGTGTCTCTATATCAAACACAGGTGCTTCTGTGCTTGCAAAGAGGGTTTGTTGCAACAGTAAACGCTTCTCCCGACAAAAGCGAAGAAGAGCAGGGGGCGGGGCTTCATGGGCTTCTTCTTCTTCTTCTTTTTCTGTTTCAGTCTGCTGATCAATCATGCACAGCCAGAATGGAAAATGCTCATTCTGGTTAATGTGTGCTGGGACCAAGTTACAGGCATTTCTCTTGAAGGCGGTAGTGTGGCATTTGGAATCCCAGCTGCCTCCCGTGTAGCTTTCATCTCATTTTCAGGGGTAAAGGGCAGAACGTTGCTCATTGGATATTCGATAAACAAAGACGAGTGTGTACTGTAAATATGTTTTGTGCCCAGGAACAGAAACTCATCAGACAGATGGCGTGAGGGTTTGTAATGTCTGCACTTTCCTGCAGCGTGGAAACGAGACGGGCCTCGAGCTTTTCTGCCTGATCTGTGGGTCCTGACCTTTAACCCCTCTCCCTCGTGCCAGCTGTTTGATGAATAAATCAAATCATGGATTCCATTACAAAGTGTGGTATTTATGGGCCTCTTTTTTTTCTGGGATGGAAAGAGACAAATTAAAAGAAGAAGGCAGAGGCCAACATATCCCGACGGTTAGTCCATCACATGAATGAACAATTCCACCAATGAAACTCAATAGCAGCTTTCATTCGACCCTCCCTGCCTGTTACACGGCCTCATCCTTTCAAACTCAGTGCCCCCCAGTTTATAAACGCAGCTTCTCTGTGAAATACTTTAAGTCCGAGTTCAGCTGTAACTGAGTGTCGCCGCCGACCCTGATTGAGTTATTTTTGTATAGTTTCCCCCCGAAGCCACAGAAGACATAATAGGATTCACAGACTGTGTGGTTCTTTGATTGCTGTGCTTTGGTAACGCGCTACAGACACTCACTGGTCACATACTGTCCATCAGGGGCGTCGAACAGAGGGTCTGACGGAGCATTCAATCCGCCCCACTGAGATAGAAAAGTATTTTTCAATCAAAGGTGACTGCCGTTCCAAATTTGTCCACCAGGGGTGGCACGCAACCGTCGTGCATGTTAAAGTTGCAGTGCGTACGATTTGGTGACACGAGGGCAATGGGAGCATTTAGGTGACTATGAAAATGCCAGTATGTAATTGGTTTGTGATATTTCATTCTAGCAATAGAAGTGACAAAAAAGAAGAAAAACGTACACACTGTACCTTTAACTGTTCAAGCTGAGGAGTAAAATGTCTTTGTGGGTGTAAATGATCAACTGAGGCATATGTTCATGAAATCGCGCTCGTTTCTGGAGGAACGTCGCTTACACAGGGAAAAGTCTGAGGTTTTGGGTCATTGTGCTGTGATTTGATCATTTTTCCTCACTTGAGGTCAAATGATTCTGTATGTGACCGCGAAACTCAAATGAGCTTAACAGCCCTGATTTTTATATATGCTTTGCTTTATGAAAAGATTCTGATCCTCATGTTGATCGGGAAAAAACACTGACTTTTCATTTCTGCTGTGTTATTGAGATTATGTCATTGTGTGGAATTTCCACTCACAGCCGTGATATTGTGTAACACACACCAAGCGCAAAGGTCTAAGAATGACTGATGGTCTGATGTGTACGTTTTAATGTTACAGGAACATTTGGTGTAAGAATAAGAAAGAAGAAGAACCTTTGATGTTCTTTGATGGCAGTGCTCCGCCGACATATTTAAATCTTGACCTTGACGAAGCTGCTTTAAAGGTGCAGTGTGTAAAGGTGCATTAATGTATATTTACACGTGGATCGGGTCCTCTGCGCGGAGGCCGCCATGTTTTCACAGTAGTGAAAGTGGACGTACTAAACATCTATTGAGCTTTAATGACACCTGAAGGCTGCCAAAGGTTCGCCTGCAGCTCAGAGCGGTGAGGGTGATGTCACCAAATGTTACACACTGCACCTTTAACGGAAGTCACAGAACATGGGCCCTACTTTCAAAGGTCTTTGTTTATATAATGACCAGAGCAGGATACAAGCCCTGTCGGCCAAGATCAGTGATCTTAACTTGTGTCAGGTCAGGTCGTCAGGAACCTGATTTGATTTCTTCCCCCAGAATCGGAGGAGAGCTCTAATTTGAAAACATGGTTGGTGGCGTGATGCTCTGCCCAGATTATCCAGTTGTATAAGTGTTACAGTGACAAATCCTTTCTTGAACCTATGACACCGCCCTCGCAGTCATTGCCCTAAAAACGATTAAAGCCCATGATACACCCAATGTGATGTTCAGGATTTAAAGTGTTCGTGTCAGACCAATTCCACCCTCCACTTTTATGTGTAAAACATTATAGTACGTTATTGAACCACGCCTCGCCATTTTGTCCACATCTGCTTCCCCATGAGGTCACATAACGTGAGGCGTTGAGTCACTGCTGAGCAATAATCTCAATAAAATCCTGCACGATAGAATCGTCCATAATCTTCCAATTTTGTAGCGGGGGGATTTCCTTGAAAACAGAATCTTCAATTCCCCTTATTTTCGTGATACCTAAACGTGCAGTGTGTTAGATTTGGTGACATCTAGTGGTGAAGTTGCATGTTGTATCCTTCACCTCACCCTCACCCTTCTGAGAAGGCAGGAGAACATAAGTTAGACTTCAGTTGTCATTAAAACTCAAAAGGTGTTTCGTGCGTCCACTTTTACAACTATACAACATGGCTGCCTCCATAGAGAGGACCCACCTCCTCGTGTAAATATAAATTAATTAAAAATAATACATGTAAGTGATTATAAATTTATGGATGTGTCACAATGTAATTGTTTTGTGATATTTTTGGGAGACAAAAATGACCAAATTCTCACACACAGCACCTTTAAGCCAATTTCAAAACTTGCAACAAAAAGAGTGGTGGGGGGGGGGGCGTCACATCAGTTATCAGGGTAAGGACCCCCCCGCGTCCGATGTGTTTACTTGCAAGGGGCTACTGGGCTACTGTAAAAAGATGGCGGCCCCTATAGAGAAGACCCCCTCCTTAGGTAAATATATATTAATGGGCTCCTTTATGGGTAATTGAAAAAAATAAAACATTTAGGTTATTTTACATTCATCAAGATTTCATCAAGTCATTGTTTTGTAACATTTCAGAAGTGACAAAAATGGCAGAAATCTTACACACTGCACCTTTACGGCCCGTTGCATCGGGTCAAGTCCTTATTGTAATTTCGGAGCCACCACATCCGCACCGACGTGGCATCCATCGCGCTCCGCCTCGGGGGGCTGGTTTGCTCGTGGGGCCCCTCAGCTCTGGCTTTTTTGCCAGTATTTTTCCGAGGACTCGTGAAATCCCTCGACACGCCCCTGCTCACGAGTGGAAACATTCCGAGAAAGATAAAGAGGAGTCTCTGTGACATGGATAACTCACTGGGACTGTCATGGAATACATTTGGAAATCAATTACGGCCGCCACGATGAAAGGAACCTTAGTCACGCACAGGTGATCGTGTCTCCCGGAGCGTGACGACAGAGAAGAAGGGGAAAAGTTGTTATACGTGTGTGTGTGTGTGTGTGTGTGTGTGTGTGTGTGTGACACAAAGAACTGCAGACAGAGGAAAACAAGACTTTTACTTGATGTGTTGACAGTTTCACAGCAGACTTTGTCGTGACTCAGCGTTTATCGCACCATGTCTAACGAGCGAACCAGCGACTACTTGAAATTAAGTTTCTCTTTCCTCGGGTCCTTGCAAGGAGGCTGATTTGTCTCAATGCAGATTAGTTGCCTGGTCTCCACGGCAACCTTTCAGTTATTTGTTCCCACAGCTTTGTCCGAAGCTTGGTAGAGCGCTCGCCCCGTCCTCGCCGCTGTGACCCAGGGGGGCCGAGTCTGTTCCTTCCTCCGTAACGTCATGTCAGTAATAAACCTCGCAGGAACGCTCAAGATTCGTCACGGCCTGAAGAGCAGCAGCAGCAGCAGCAGCAGCAGCAGCAGCAGCAGCAGCAGCAGCAGCAGCTCGACGAACACAAAGGCAAACACTCGAGACAGGACGTTGCAACATATAGAGAGCATTTGGAGGAACGTGTCACACTGAACACTCGAAAAATAAAGTCAAGGAAAGCTGCTGTCGATTGTTATGAGGCATGGCGAATTGCTCGGTTGTCCAAAACGGAACCGTGTGTGAGAGGTACGGGATAATCGTTGACAGCTCCGGGCTGTGATTTCAGCGGCTCGTTGGATGTCAAGAAATCTTTAGCTCAATCAGAAAAGTGCGCGCCGCCAAAATCTGTGTTCAAGAAGATTCACTGCTTGTTGGAACAGCAGTTCTCACAGGGAGGGGAAGCGTCGCACTCAAATAGACTGGTAAAATACTCCAACGTGAAAGTACAGTTTAAATATGACAACAGGGTGAATTTTACTCTGAAGGATTGAGTTAGATATGTTTCCTTGCCGCTTGTTTGTATTTGACTTAGAAGTCTATTTGACTTCGTTATCATTTAGGGCAGTGATCGTAGGACAGACAAAAGACTCTACGCTTTAATTCTGAAGAGGATTTTTAAAGCGTCTGTGAGTCGATTTGTACTGTTAAACTTTAAATGTTTCTCTATTTGGGTGGTGGCTTGGTGATGGGTCCCGAAGCCAGACGAGTTGAGACCTACTGATTTAGAGGAAAAGCTATTACATTCTTGGCTGTGGAGGAAAAGGAACTGTCCAGAAATTCCCATACATCTTGGCAGAACAATACATGAGTCAGCAAAAAAGGCCTGAATTTCACTGGAATGAATCAGATTCAGCAAGATCATTCCTGGAATTTTAGGGCAATTTGCCTCCTTCATTTCTTTAGAGATAATTCCCGAATCGTATTTAAGAGAAAAACAGGCATATTTAGGAAACTGGTTTATTCCAGTGTGGGAGGTTAAGTGCAGCTTGTTTGTGTGACTGTTGAAAAGCTTATGCAAAAAGTTCTACATGGATTTCTGCGAACCCTGGTGGAATGATGGAGTACACGCGTAGACTGAAGCCACAAAGAAGCAATTCAGGATTATTTACTGACTGACTTCAACACAGTCCTGACACGGTGTTATTTGACACTGGAAGATGGCATAGACAATTGTGATCAATCAGACATATTTGATCCTGCTTATGAGTAGTGATACTACGACTTTGTTAAAGCTTGATTGAATGTAATGGTAGTGCTGAGTGCTATTTGACACAAATCAGGTGGAATAACAGTTGAAGCCATGAGAAAAGTTCCTATTGTGTGTCTGAATGGACTGAGTTTGAAGCATCGTTTTCTCGGCTTTTCACTGATTTTTCATCGTGCGCATTCACCAGCTCGCTCGGATCAAGAGTTCACAAAGCTCTTATTCAGGCATCCTCGGAGAACAGTCTGGGTAAAAGACATTTTCCCATGGAAACGTCCATTTAGAAGTCAATGATGTCATCCATGTCAGTGAACCACGACAGGACTCTGAGTCTAATACGTGTGAAGTAATAATCAGACCGTAGGGACTAAACAGTGGAGAGCGGCAGAGGACACACACACACACACACACACTCACGCACATACACACAAACATGCATTCACTCCCGAAGCAACGAGCGCTGACGCAGAGCAAACGGAGGCAAACCGAGAGAAAAAAAGCCATTGACTTCCCTTAAATGTTTCCACTCATCTACCCTCTTTCTATATCAGGCTCATGTGGAGACTGGAACTGATACTGACTGACATTGGATACACCCTGGACACGCAGGTCTCACAGAGGTGAATCACGGGAAAACGCACCGAGACAAACAACTACCCACAGTCGCGTTCACATCCAGCCTCCCAGCAAAGTCCAAATTCCCAAGTGATTTGATCGGTGACAGCGCTGCCCCCTGCGCCACGCTGAAAGACCCCGTGTGTGTGAGTGTGTATACGTGTGCGTCATTTACCTCTGCAGACTGTGTCGACGCAAACGGCTGCATTAGTACTCAGGAGAAGTCACCAGAGAGTAAATGCGTGCCGTAAGTCTCCATAATTACAGTGTGTTTTGCTTTTATCTGCTGAGTGTGTTCTTTGTGCCTAATGACAGTTTATAGTCTTTACCTGCGTGCCAGAAAATATGGCCTCATAACAGAGGCTGGAGACAGACCATAATGCCAGGCTGTTGGTATTGTTGCCGCTGACCTGAGATGTTCTCTGACTTCAATGAGATGGAGAAACGAGGCACAAGCACCAGACGTGCACTTTTACATTGTTACTTTTGCATAATACCTGATGCCAACATAGTGTATGTGATATGTGTGACAAAAAAATGCCCTTTGTTACATTCCACTACTGGTAATGATTAGTTCCTAGAGGGAACATTATTATATTACCCATGTTTTCGGTGGTGTAACAAATTAGCAAATGTTTCTTAAGAGCTCTATAACCTTTTGTAAAACCAATAGTTGAAGCTGGAGTTTGTCCCAAGGGACATAGTCCCCCATAACATAACAATAACCGACATGGAAGTGAGTACATTTTAAACCCTATAATTGTGTAAACGCTTGGCAAACACAAGTGGTGCAAGTAGTATTTGTCGGGGGCCCTTGGGGCCAAGGGGCACTCGTTAAACTGTGCATTATTCCTTTAACTGCGACACAGGAAACAGGTATAGTCCATTTGAGAAAGCAATGCCATCATTCAGACTGATTCTGCAAAAGTCCCTGGTTTCACATAAAATGTTTGGTGGGAAGTGAAAGGTGGATTTGAACTTTAAATGTATTTCCCAAACTGCTGGGAAATGCCTTTCGCAGACCTTTGTTCTGGTTTGGTAGAGAGAGAGAGAGAGAGAGAGAGAGAGTGAGAGAGAGAGTGAGTGAGTGAGTGCTTTCATGGCCGGGAGTGAGCACAGATTTTCACAGAGAATTCTGTCATCAACCTGTGCTTGTTTGTTTTTTAAATCTCCAAATACTTGTATAATTGATTAACCTGTGCTGCATTACAACGTCACAGTAAACAGATGAAAGAAAAGGCTAAACTGAATGCTATTCTTACACATGTATGGAAGGGTGCAGCTGTCATATGCACTTTCACCTCTAAATGTCACTAAATCATACTTTTTCTTAAGCCATGTCTGATATTCCCGACAACATTACGTGAAGACACTGTCCTGAGCAAAAATACAGTTTATTAAAATTTGAGGACAAAAACCATGGGGCACATTCTGTGGTGCACTTTATTCTATGTCCCGAGTGTGTGGTACATGCCCGGTGTTTACACAGACTTTAACTTGCAGTTGGTCCCTTCAGGAACATATCGTGTGTTTTCTTGTTGAGCAAGTAGCATGAATAAACAATGCACTGCTGATGGGAGAGTTCCTTCCGTCTATACATGTGGTGTTTTAATGCTAAACAAATGCATGTCTGCAGTGCCCTGTGGCTCTCCGAGGCCTCATTCAGAGCCTGTCCTTCAGTTACATCATCACATCACCATCATTCAGAGGTCACATCCAGCCTATATGATGAGTGTGCAGGCTGCAGGCTCTGTGACTTACACTACAACCAGGTATTGCATAACTCTGCAGAACTGGAGGCTTACGAAAGACAAGAAATAATTCAGACTCATTGTTTTTTTGTTTTTTTGTGTGTGAATAAAAGTAAGCATATCAGTGTATGCATTACTTTGTTAAGTGTTTCTCTACCCATACTGCCTCCTCAGATTATACACACTTTGTGTAGGCTATTTGGTTTGAGAGTGCATTGCACTAAAGCCCTGCTGTATTAACAGACGCCCACGTGTCTAAATCGCCATGTTTAATTTAGAGGTTGGTGCTCGCATATTGCTGTGAGTGCATTTTAGGGTCGCTGCTAAATGACAGATTACTCACATTTGTGTGAGCCTGTGTAATCCGATTCCGCTCCAGTTCATTCTGTGCAAATCTCATGTCGTCATACTGTAGCCTACAGTACGAGCGCTCAGACCCAAGCAATCGAACGCAGATGTCGTCCGACGCGGTTGCACTTCGCACGGCTGCTGTTTCAGTCATGTCTGCGGCTGTTTTACAACCTCGGGCCACATCGTGGAGATGAATGTCTCCCAGTGACTTTATCAGTTTGTGTTGAACTGTCACATCCCGCTGATGGTTGGAGCCTGCGCCCACAGTCTTTGGATTGAATCTCTCCACCTTCTCTAGAGTTATTGCTTTTACTTGTCACGATTTTTCAAGAGTGAACTGAGGCAGTTGTTGGGTAAATTAATATATATGACATGCACATCCCTCTGTCAGGGGTTGATGTTACTATATTGCATCTAACCATCAACCATTCTGGTATATAATATAAATGAAAGAGAATAATTCATCTAAATACACATATGCTTGAAATTGTATAATATATACTATATATATACATACATACATACATACATATATACATACATATATA
>JAFBJT010107939.1:14115-52381 GCA_016785325.1 Chascanopsetta lugubris | reverse complement strand
AGAGAGAGAGAGAGAGAGAGAGAGAGAGAGAGGTAAACAGATGTTCTGGTGGATACTGCGTCAACTCTTATTCTTACAGATTTTTAAGTTCATCATCTTCAAATATGATATAATATAACAACATTTCCAGGGGTCAGTGAACGTGTTAGATGCCTGTCAGTCATCTCAAGGCAGTGACCTGTGTGTGTGTGTGTGTGTGTGTGTGTGTGTGTGTGATTGGCAGAGAACCAGGGAGAGAGGGGGGGGGGGTGTGTGAGTTGCAGGAGTTCAGGAGGTGTGAGGCTGAGGAGCCATTCACAAACACAGATTGTTGTCTGCTTTTCTTGTTGTTGTTTTTGGCTGTGGCTCCACAGCCCGGTGCCTCCACCGGAGTCGGCTCACACGCTTCCCATCTTCGATACCTTCGCCACCGAGCCGTCGCGTGTGTTGTTCCTCCGCTCCCCGACCCAGAGGAACTGGTTTGCATCCAGGGCCACACACGAGTCTGCCAGGGGCCAGACGGTCTCCTTGTGACACCACATTCACCTCATGTGGACGTTTATCTAGATTCAGGAAATTCTCACCCCATTGTGTGACGTTTTAAAGAGAGTGGGAAAACAAAAAGCTGCATCTGCTCTTTATACATTTCCTCTCCGACTCATACATAGAACTTCATCGCAGAGGAATCCGTGCAGTCGTTTTTGCGTAATTATCCTCACTAGCAGACGTAACCTCCGTAAGGGAGGTCATTATGTTATATGGAGAACAATACATGGCCTTCGGAGGGTAGTGTTGTTTAAAGGTTCAGTGTGTAGGGTTTAGTGAAGTGTAGTGGTGAAGTTGTATGATGCAGCTAAATATCCCTGACCTCATCCTTCCCTCTCGAGCGCATGGACATCTAACCTGCAATTCTCTTTCTAACTCAAGAGCCATTTTGTCCCTCCATTCTGGGCTTATTATGAAAACATGGTGGTTAAACATGGCTCATGGTGGAAATGTGTGGTAGATGATTGAAAACAAAACAAAAAATAGGCCCCTGACGCTGAGCCAAACAACACTACAGTTGTTTTATGGAACATCTCTGTCAATAGAAATCAGATTACACAACTCAAATCTTCCACACTGGGCTTTTAAAAATAATCACCAATGAATGGAAATCGGTCATTTCTAAAGATAATGATTTTTTTCAAATCCCTGCAAGAGGGAACAAAATCCTGCACGTGGAGTAAGTGGTTCAGGTGTGACTGAACAGAAGTGAAGAATAAGTTCCCACAAACTCCAGCAGGAGAGGAAGTGGGGGAGTGGATGGGAAAGTGTGTGGGAAGCAGCAGAGCAAATCAAATGAGATGGGTCTCCGCTTCTGCCGTGGAAAAATGTGAGTGTTGAGGTTAAACTGTGCTGGAGACTCCAGGAGTCCAGAATCAATATGGCCTGTGAGGTGCAGTCAGAAGATGAGGTGTAAACTGCGGGAAAGTGTGACCGACCGTGCAGATGGAGGCGGAGGATTGTGGGAAATGTGCTGATGTGAGATACGACCGGAGGGGAGACGCCTCTGAATGAATCCGTCTCATCCTAATGAAAACGGAGTGTCTCACCACCGTGTCCTCGCTCCCCAGCAGGCTAACGCTGCTCTGACCCCACCGGGGGGCGTAAAAACAAAAGAGACACGTCCGAGTCCCGACACCAACCTCTCTGTGTCCGTTTCCATGGCAGCTTGTCTTTATCTGTCGCCGCCGACACCGTTTGATTGGCGAGCCAAAGGAGGCAGCGGCTTCGATTGGCCGACTCCGAGGCGGGCAGGGCGTCAGGGAGACAGCAGTAGAATGCCCTAAGTCCCCTGCTCCGCCTCACCTCCTCCCCCTCCTCCTCCTCCTGGTCATCGGGTGGCTGCAGGTCCAAGGAGCTGTGGTTGCTCTGTCCGTACAAGGTGAGACTGAGGGTCTCGGCTCCGGCCATCTGAAGCTCCACTGACACCTCCAGACGTACCTGAGGAGCTGCAGCTGCACACAGTGAATACATCATACAGATTGTTCAGTACTCTGCAGCATACGCCTTTATTATTCAATGAGGTATTAATGGAGAACTCACAGGGTCATTTATAATGAGCTATTTATAATGGGGCTATCTATTGCACAATACATATACATTTCAACGTTCATTTCCTGACCATCTTTTTTTAAATGGATCATCCTTTTAGTACAAATATAATTTGAAAGGCATCAATATATACATATATATATATGTATGTATGATAATGATTGCTAAATTGTTTTATTAATATGTACGTTGCAACAAAGGTTTCCTGAGTGAACTTTTTACTCTTAATATTTTCTAATCATTAATCGGTTATTTTCATGTAACAGCAATAATAATTATTGTTACCATTATTTCTGTACGTACGAGTTGCAGGTGCAGCCATATCTATAAAGTTATTTACCGTTTTCATGTAAATTGTTGCTTGCACAGCTACGCACGTTGTTCTGCTTCCTGTTTGGCTCTCATGTCAGTGTACCGGGAAAAGCAGGGTAGTAAATATTATGAAGTTCTTTGTTTTAACCAAGGGCCACAGAGTGGAAAGGAGCTCCTCTTGCCGTAACTGTTGTGAAAGATTAAAATGGTGAGGAAGCTGCAATGGGGAAGCTGCGGCTCAGGGGTCAGAGCCGCTGCCCTCAAAACCAGAAAGACAGAGGTTTGATTCCTGCCTCAACCACTTGGCATGCAGTTGTGTCATAGGGAAGGAGACAAATGAATTTGGGACCACAGATGCTCAGCAAAAAGCTGCATCTCTCCCCCAGCCCTTTTTCTTGTCTCGCGTCATGTGGGTCCCCATCAGCAGACGTCGGTCCGAACCGACCGTTCCCTTTAACATAACCGTGCACATGAGGGCTCGGCTGCGCGCTACCTGAGGATGAGGTGTTGTTGTGCAGCGCGGCCATGTCCGTCCGACACACGAACCAGCTCCAGTCCGAGTCGCGGCTGCCTCTCGCCGGGTCGACCGCTGCTGCCGTAGCATCGCTCAGGCTGCTGTGTTCGTCTCGCTCACAGTCCTGCTCCCACTGTTCAGCAGAGCGCTCACACAGACCCTCTCTCTCACTCCCAGCATCCCCCTTCTCCACCCGACTCCCTGGCTGGCAGCGTCGGTAGGGCAGACAGAGGAAGGTCACCTTTGTCACTGAAAACCAAAAGAGAAGACACAATGGTTTCTTTCAAACTTGAAAAGCGGAGGCCAAATAACTGAGATCAATTCGATGTGGCGGAGGAAAGAAGAAGCAAGGAGGACGAACACGTGCACAAAGGAGAAGCAGCGTGCTGCTCTGAGCGAAGAGAGAAGGAGAGGAGACGTCTTTGAAGCTGCCGTCGGTCGGCGGCGCACGGAGATGCATTAGGTCTGATTTGTGTTTTTAGAGAAAAAAACATCAAGAAAGCGATTGGAACAGAGTTTGAGTAACAAGAGGCAGTTGAACCAACACGGATGGAAAACCCAGGCTCTTACAGACACAGCGAACACGTGTTAAACCCCCCAGGACCCACCTCTGTGCAAGGAGAAGAACTCTGGGAGGCAGACGATGAAGGCGAGGATCACGAGGATGAGGATTTTAGTCAGAGTCCTCCAGGTCATGGTTGCACCATCATCAGATCACACACACACACACACACACACACACACACACACTCCCAGGCACATGTCTGTGCAGCGTGACCTCAGTGCTTTCTGCTTCCTCCTCTCTAATAAACACATTTACCGTCCATCACGGCGGAGTGTGTGCGAGGAGCGGCGAGACCCAGCGCGTAGAGGTGCAGTATATACGGCGATCAGGCAATGAGGCACGTTCACGCGACTAGTGGCAAGGCAGCGTTTCACTTCCTATTACACTTCCTGTCAGTTTTCTCAGAAAGCGTGAGAAGAGGAGCGAGGCAACAGCCGAGTTGTTGTCGACGAGTGGAAATGTCTTCGTGCCTGATCGGAGATTTGCTGAGGAGACGGCGTGAGTGATAATTATGTCATCAGAAGTGATCAATAGACTTTATTTATCATCTGAAAAACAAATGAGTGGCTGTTGTTTACGTGTGGGATGGTGATGTGATGACGCGGCACAGAGAGGGAAACAAAGGGACGGTTATTAACTTCTTATGTGGACTCTTTACTTCTGTGTCCTCATTGTCAAATCCATAACGTTATGACATTGTTTATCGGGCACCTGCCTTTGAGTGGGATGTGGGCAGCAAGTAAATATTTCATCCTTGAAGTCGAGGTGTTGGGAACCAGCTTCTATGGATGATCCTGGTCTGCAGAGGTCCAATGTCCCTATGGTTCAATAAGCGTCTCCAGGTCACGTGACCATGGCTCAGTTATGCTTTATAGATTTGTTCCATTTGATCCCATGTTGCTTGACTTGCATGCAAAGTGAACACTGGTTAAATGAGAGGGATGTTTGAACACAGTGCGTTGCATTCTGTTGTGTTTGGCTCTGTGCACGCTGGTCAGGGAGCTCATAGTGACCCAAGGCCACCATGGAGCGTTATGTTTTCTTCTATGACTGTGTGTGAAGACATGATGTAATGGTATAGTATCTATACTGTAAACTACAGACAGATTTGATGGTGGAATTTAGAGAAATTTCAAAGTAAAGTTCGTTATTTTTAAGTCCACATTCGTCTTTTCTCTTAGTTTGAGGGCCTTTCCTTAGAAAAACAGCCATAATTGAAACAGTGTTCATGGTGATGCCTACTATCTATCCTGTAAACTACAGACAGATTTGATGGTGGAATTTAGAGAAATTTCAATGTAAAGTTTGTTATTTTCCACTCCACATTGGTCTTTTCTCTGAGTTTGAGGGCCATAACTGCAACAGTGACCCAATGGTGACTTTGTTCATGGTGATGCCTATGGATGTGTTTTTGTTCTCTCCACCATCTGACTTGAACTCTGTTGGGGGTTTAGTGCAGCTCCGATTTTATGGTTGGGTTCCTGAGAGCCTCTTATCTTGGCAGGTCTGATGGACACACACACACACACACACACACACATAATCACCCTCAGAGGCTAGGACAAACATACAAACACAGTGATGAGCCTGGCTGCCAGGTGGAGCCTTATCTCCACTCCACAGCAGCTCTCCTCACTCAGGGCTCAGTCGGCAGCTTATGAAAAGAGATGGAGGCAGCCAACGCTCAAAAATACATTTACAAAAAAAAAATCAAAACTCACTTTCTGTGCTTTTAGCTAAAATCAAAGCTGTTGGACACTCCAAGTATCTGACTGCAAAGTGTGTATCACTATGTTGCCTGTGATTGGTGACAGTATCGTAGCACTGTAGCAGAGTATGACTGAACGCTGTACTTTATATTATAAGGCATGTTTTGTATATAATGGTTTATATTTGGCTTCAAGGTAACACAGAATGTGAGGTATCGAATTGTCAATGATGGAGATTTTTGTCTTTATGAGTGACAGCCTGCGTTGCGTAGGTGTCCCTGAGCAAAATGTCAACATTAATATGGCTCTGTGTTCTGGTTCACACAAAACATGTGCGCCCAAATATGAAAAACAGACATGTTCATTAAATGCCTCCTTGACTATACTATAACATTCTTACTGTGCTTAGCAACATTCTTTATATTGAATAATCAACAAGCGGTTCATCTTTGAAGTAAGAGCAGATGCTGAAGGCTTTACGTCTTTATCTGACATTTTTCATTGTGAATCATTTTTATCTGATCTTCTTGGGGTTTTCCTTATGAATCAAACTCTCTGTTTTTTACATTTGCATGATTTTACCATATAGAGTGAAGCTGAGTTTTCCACTTTTTCAGGGCAGCAGCTGTAGCACCCTCCACCTTCCTCCAGTGTCCTTGAAACCTGATTATAAAAGCACAGGTAAGGACTCCACTCTGTTCAGTGTGTGTGTGTGTGTGTGTGTGTTCTTGTACTGTGTGAGGACCACCTTGAGTAATATATCCCACAGAGTGAGGACATGCTGGCCAGTGAGCTGTTTGAGGGTGACGACGTGGTTTAGGGTTATGGTTAGGGTTGGGGGGCTAGAGAATGCATTACGTCAATGAGTGTCCTCACTCAGGTAGAATTACAAACATGTGTGTGATGTATGAAAAGTAATCTGTAACACAGCACCGGCCCTAACAGGAGGAGAGAGCTTCCTTTTAGCGCATCACAGCTGGACTCCAGGGTGCGACGCCCTGTCACTGCCAAACCTTCATGTCGTCACTCTGCCAGAAATCGAATCAATCAGAACTGGGAGACTGGAAGGAAGCAGCAGTAGCAGCTGGTGAACTTGAGAGATGTCAATTTGAGGTCTTGCAGAAAATGTTCCAGAAGTGGATTCTAAGAGGAGAGCAGGTGTTGCATTTCTTATTTAGAACGTTGTGCAGCAGCAGACACAAACTGAGTGTGAACAGCTCAATATACCATCTATATCCATTCATAAGTTAGATTTTTCTTCAGCAGCATTCACCAAAATGTTTCATTCTTCAAAAGATTTCCTTCAGAATTCACTGAGCACATTCGAGCTCTGGTGAATGTGAGTCTGTGAGTCTGTGACCTTTACTTTGAAGGCCCCTCAGTGTTTTTGATCCTCTCCAATAGAGAGACGATAAGAGCGGCCGACGTGCCTGTGCTTGTAATGACCTCTGTGGCCTCCAGAGACCACTGCCGCAGCGTCACGCGCTCATGGTCTGATTTTGAGTGGAAACCTTTGATGTTTGGGGCCAAGCGTCAGACCATTTGAACCGTTTGACTCAATCAGGCAGGTGATTTGTTAAGTGGCCGTGTTCCTCTTCAGCTTCCCCTGATGTGTCACAGAGGATCTGTCTCACACGGCCTGACTCCGTCTCATCCATCACCTCTAATGCTGCAGACACAGACTCTAATGATGAACTCAACTGGGTCCTGCAAATGCTGAGTGGGTGAGACGGGCCTGTGTATCTGCACGTGTGCGCGCGTGTGTGTCTGTGTGTGCGTGTGTGTGCGTGTGTGTGTGTGTCTCTATCAGCACTTAACTTCACTCCAGCACTCAGCCGTTTGCAGAGCATTAACTGCACGTCCTGTCAGCGGTGCTGACAGACTGCAGTGTCGCCGCAGACACAGATCATTTGAGTGATTGAGTCGTGTGCAGGTTATTTCTGGAGCTCTGCACAATCTGATGCAGACTGTTCCCAGTGTAATGGCACGATGAGATTATGGGGGTGTACGGGCACAGTACTGTGGAGGAGGCCATGCTCTGCAGGCTCGGTGCAAGTTGTGGGTGCGCTTCCTGCGTCAGATGTTGTGTATTTGATCTCATTCCATCAAAGGGGTGGGTGGGTGGGTCGGGGAGGGGGGGGGGGCGGGCGGGGTTGGTTCGATGGCACTAAGACTGTGGTACAATGGCGCGGCACCCTTATTCCATTCTCTAGGGAGAGCCCTGATGTGGAATCAGGAGTGTCCTGATTGGATCTTGGCAGCTAGAGGTCAAGGTCATGTAGGCTTCGAGACATTTCTATCTTCTGGAACATGATCTTATGCTCGGCTCAAACAAACGGTTCGAAAATTCAAGCGAACGTTCTCCTGCACTCGGGGAACTTAATTTCCTCCGGCACAAACACTCGCATGCATTCGTGGTGTGTTAAGAGGTCAAAGTTCACTGTGACCTCTCAACACCCACAGCTTCCCTTCTGAGTGTGATCGTTGAAGAGTGTCCTCAGGAAGTTCCCTCAGATTATGATCAGTCTTTGAAGTGGTTGTTACAAAGTAAAGGTCACGGTGACTAAATATGAAACTGTGAAAAATTAAAAAAATTTGCAAATATGCAATTGGGAAACTTGCAGCTGCTGTATGTTGATGTCCTCTTTTGAATTTACATGCAGTATGTAGCGTTTACCAGCTGAGTGTAGAACACTGAGAGAAGATGAACACATGAATAATTCTACATGTGGTGTATAAATCAGCAGCGCGTCATCGACACGTTCACCGTATCAGAGGTGGACGATCGATCAGCACTTTTCTGTCTTATTTCCTCCCGTCGCGGCATTCGAAGAAGGTTAAATGGACTTCATCCTCTCCTTCCTCACCGTGTCCTGAAGAAGTAATTTAGGAAAACAAATGGGGGAGGAATGGAGGCTGGTGAGCTATGAATGGTGAACGTGTTTTTTCCATTAAAAACACAGGGGGAGGTGATGGAGGAGGAGGAGGAGGAGGTGGAAGAGGGGTAGAGCGCTGTGATTTAGCGCTGTGTCAGCAGCGAGGCGTCGTCTCATCTCCCCGGAGACGACGCCACCGTGAAGTTTTACGATTCTTTATGGAGAAATGACGATGTTTCACACGACATTATCATTATGAGCAAAGCTTGAAAGGTGATGGAGGTTTCCAGGCTGATTCTCCTCCTGCCTTTAATCTGCTCGTCTAGTTCCACTGCGCTTTGTGTCTTCTCTGCTCCTGCTCTCCTCGTCCCTCAGAACCTCCAGGTTTTCAGCTGTATCTTTTCCAGTGATGGATTACCTTTGAAAGCATCACCTTTTTCAGTAAGGAGATATCAAAATAGTTTCTGTTTCCAGCGTTACGACGTTGTTAGCGTTACTGGTGATCAAATGTGACGAAGCTCACGGAGGCTGTTTTGACCAGAGCAGACTTTCTGGCACAGAAGGTGCTGCTGTGTGTTTCTTTCATTTGGTTGGGGGGGGGGGGGTGGGTTGGTTGGTGGGGGGGGGGGGGGGGGGGGGCAAAGTGATGATGATTGGCCATGGTAGAGTCACATTTCATGGTGAGCCAATCACAGGCAGAGATGGGCGGGTGCTCACACACAAACACATTTGCACACACAGCCGAGAGACAGATCAATGACGAGCTCAGATCGTTTGCAGGTAGAATTTTTACACAGGAAGAACGAATGTGATTTTTCACTAATTAAGATCAAAAATTAAGAATGTAAATGTTCATTTGAACAAAGTGACTTTTCTCATATTGTCCCATAGCAACATGTTATAGATTTGTGTCCCATGTTTTCTGTTTATAATGTTATAATTCGTTAAACATATTTTAATAATCACAAAAGTATCACGATCGTAACTTTCCTTGGTTACTTGTATTATGCTGCAACTCGGTTACTGAACGAGCTGCTTTCTGGCTGAAGTAACAGGAAACAATAACACCTTTATTTTTGAAGTAACATGTCAGACACTGATCTTATCTCTTCAGTGTGAACGCGTGGGTTTTGTTCTTTGCTCTTCCAAAGGACGACTCAATCTCTCTTTCTCTCCCTCTCTCTCTCTCTCTCTCTCTCTCTCTCTCGTTCTATCTTTGTAAAGTGGGTTAAAGACAAGTAAATTCACAGGAAGCTCCGAACCATCACGGAGCTGCCTCTCCTCTTCCTCTCTCTTTCACCTCCTCCTCCTCTCTCCTCTGCTCTAACCTTTTGTGGTGAGAAAATGCCGTGTCAATAAAAGCTTTTTAACATGGGCGAAAATCAATACGCCCCGATTGCACCTATCTTCGAGCGTGTCTCGATCAAACAAATGAGTTCCTCTGCCTCTGTGGTTTCTGAGTGGTTGCCGGGTGAAAACGCTTTGCTCCACCTGCCTCCATACATTGTCTCGGTGAGCTTTGAAATGAAAAATCCCTGGGCTGCCTGAACCTCACGTTGATGTGACTTAATATTAAGACTTTAAGCTGCTTTATTGGTTTGCAACTCACACCATCAATTTTTATTGTCCTGGATGGGAAATGGTGCCTGGAGGCGGGGCCGCAATAAAAACGCACAATAAAAAAGTCTCGTAAAAACAATAGAAACGCACTAACGTAGAAGCTTGATCAAATGCATGATAAATAGACACAATATATGGCCACATTAGGTGTTAGGACCTGACTGTAGATAGCTCCTGTAGCAACAGATGAGCCCGGCGCCCTAATCGCTCCATGTGAGCAGTTATTCTGGGATGCATTTCCTCTTCACAGCAGAGATAAAGCAACTCAAACGCATCTTAACACACACAGTAAAGAGCTTGTCCTTGAAGTCACAGTGCTCCTTCCATGATTCACGTGATGGTCCGTCACAGTGGGCAAAATACAATCCAGTATCATCGATACAATATGAAACCGCTCTTCATTTAAAAGTCCAGTGCATAAAACGCACGTGGAATTATTTCCATTAGTGCCTGATGATGAAGACGACTCTTTTGTCGTTTTTTTTGCTCTTTCTGTGAAAGAAGAATAACTCGCTCACGCTCTCGTGCAGCTCCTCATGTGAAAGACAAAATCTCATTTTCAGATTTTTTATTTCAGGATAATGTTATTCATGAGGTTTCCAGAAAAGGAGCGAGCAGCATGTTTTGGGAGAAGACGGCTGGTGGAGTCTGACGCGAGTGTGACAGGAGCTTTTCATGCGGTGTGTTGTGAGACGAGTCGTGAGCTGAGAACCATCCGTCGTTGGGAGGAAGCAGGTTCATTCTGCTGTGTCGATGAAAGGAGTTTAAAGGCAGATGATTATAATCATACATCTGTGAGAGTGTTCAATCCATTACAGTTTAATTAAGATTTTATCACCCATCTCCTGACTCTGCTCTGACGTAAACACACACACACACAAACACAAAATGCTCTCTGCAGTCATTTCTTTCATTCTCTCCCTCGCTCAATAAAGCAGATGCATGCTAAAAGGCCCCTGGTGTTCAAATATGAAGTACTGAGGGCCAGTTCTAGGTTGATAAGCTGCCATGTCAGCGTCCTCTAAACGCCCCCCCCCCCCCCCCCCCCCCCCCCCCCCCCCCCCCCCCCCCCCTGGTCCCCCCCAAACCCCCCCCCCCCCCCCCCCCCCAATCAGCCCACCTACCACTGATTAATGCTTAGTCACTGTGTCCAACAAGGCCCCCTGCCTGCTCCTCAGCTCATTGTTCACACAGCCTCCGTCCGTCCACTCATTCTCATTCCGAGCCCGTTCCCTCCAGCCGTGTTCCGCTCATCCAGCAGGAACTTACTTTGGGCTGTTTGAATGCAAATGGCCTCCGTTTAAAAAGGTTTCGAATAAAAGAAATCTCTCGCACGGGGGAATTCATTCAAAGTGAGAGCGAGGGAACCACCCTGGAATACACCCGTCTGAGCGTGGACGGGTCTTTTTCTAACTTTCACGGGCAGACACAGAGATTCAGGAAACTCTGGCAAAACAAAGTAAATCAGGGGAAATAGTCTGAGGCCTCAACAACTTCCCAAATGCGCTTTATGTACTTTTTTATGTTGTGTGTTTGTTTTTATGTTCTGTTGTGTTGCAGAAACTGTTCTGTATCCTCTGCAAGATAAATCAGCAGTATATGTGTTATACAGACTTGTCCAAATAGTACATATACTGCAGATATAAACATATTTCATCTCTATAAATCCTCACATACTCTGTGTGTGTGTGTGTGTGTGTGTGTGTGTGTGTATGTGTGTGTGTGTGTGTGTGTGTGTGATGATGTTTTCTTGCCATAAACACGTAAACGTATGTCTGTCTGTTTTTATGTGTATGCGTTCAGAATGTAAAGCGGGTGTGTGGCTCATCTTTTTTCGAAGTATGCGTACGTACACACCTGTTGTATAAACATGGTCCTGGTGAAAGGTACAACGCGCAAGAGCTAGTGACATCTTGTGGTGAAGTAGCATTTTGCAAGTAAATACCTCCACCACCACCTCACGAGCAGAGTGAAGAACGTATGGAAACTGTAGACGTTAAAGATAGTCAGCTGGCCGTTCCTGGCTTCATCAATCCATGGTGGTGCAACATGGCCGCCACCGTATAGTGGACATACTTTCAGTGTGATTCTAAGAGGTTTACAAATTAACTAAATTCATGCTGTCTGGTTATTTAGCTCAATTCATCCGTATTATTTTATATGTAATTAATTTGAATAGGTGCCTTATACTTTGGCTCTTTAATGTTTGGTGTAAAATCAGGGTTAGGTATGAGTTGCTCATATTAAGGGTGAAATGATCGAAAATGGTCAATGCAGAGTCTTAATAAGGATTTTTTTTTTTTGCCTCCATTTGATTTGACTCTTTTCTTTCATGACTCTGATAAAAGAATCAAATACAGTGTCAGCCAAGTTTACAGGAGTCCCATCCTGTGCAGGTCTGCTCTTCCCTGCCCCAGCAGAGAGAGCGTTAAACAAACCTCGCCTTGTGTGCAGATCAACATGCAGCTCGGTTGGTTGTTTGGCTCATTTCCCCGTGCGCATGGTGAGTTGATCCAGGAGGCTGCTTTGTGTGTTTACACTCAGTCGGGCAGAGACACAAGTGTTGGAAGTTGACTGAGGTTTCCTGAGGCTGATGCTTCTCGCTCTGTGACACGCTGCCTCGCTGGAAAACTATTTACCAAGTGTAACACGGCTCACAGCCAGAACAGACCCTGGGTCTGAGAGGAGGCTCCCAAATAGTTTTGATTACCAGTGAATTCAAGTTGTTATTGTGGCATTTAATTTGTTTGTTGGTTTGCAAACAGTCCACTGACAGCCCCTGGCTCCCTGGCTCCATGTTTTTTGGGTTTTTCCATCTGTTAACCTGCCAATTTGTCCATTTTCCATCCAGCTCTTTTGGACTCATTTTTGAAAAGCTTTCCAGGAAACTCTTTAAATTTGGTCCAAATGTTCAGTTGGACTCGAGGGTGAATAGAAAAGAAATTTGCCGCTCAGTATCACATGGTTTGTCTCTTGAACATGATACCATCATGATACCACAAGTCTGTAACCTTTCAGTCACTAGGACTCAAAGATGAATTGGTTTTGATTTTAGAGGTCAAAGGTCATGATGACCTCATGACTTATTTAAACAAACGCATGTATAGACTCTATGTAGCGTTACTGGCAGAGGCAGGCGACCACAGGGCGATAATTCAAACTAGCAGAAACAAAACACAGAGGCATCACTTTCAAACATTAACACTCAGCTGAGAATTGATCCGGAATTGATTTGGTGTCGAGCGCTTGAATAATTACAGTAAGACCGTGACTCTGGGGCCGTGACCGGGTTTGAAAATGGATCGCCATTCACGTGGGAGGCGCCGGAATTATACTGCGTCTTTAACCACTGGCATAATATTCATTGATCACCTTTTAATTCCATTCCTTCACCTCACTCATCCGTCTCTGTCCGACCCTCACTCCACCCTCTGTGGCTCTGTAGGTTTATGGATTAATGATTGGCGGGTGGAGGGGGGAGGGGGGAGGGGGGCCATGAGGGGGGGGGTTAAGGTGACCTTCCTCTGACTGACCAATGTAAAGGACTGGATAGAGCCTCTGCCTCATCCAGGGAATCAAAATGCTTCTCAGGCATTATCTGTCTCTCTCACTCCATGTGGGAGCAGAGAGCAGCAGAGAACACGGAAGAGACTCTGTGCAGATATGTCAACCACATTAGTTGGAAGAGTGATGTCATCAAACGCTTTTCATTGTTACACCGTTTACCACAAATTGGTTTGAGTCATGTTACTTTAAAAAAAGTCATTTTTATATAGCTACTAATCTAGTGTAGTGTAACTGGTTACCCGGGATATTAACTAGCATTACTTTTTTTATGCTCAAATATGTGAAAAGATTTTGGACCCACCCCCTTAAAATGAAACTTTAAATTATTTTTTAATAAAACTAAATATTAAATATGTTATTTTGCTTAATACATTTTTAATGTTGCTGTGGGACAATTTGAGACAAGTCACATTTAACGTCTACATTCTTACTTTTTAAAATCTTAATTAGTTTCATTAGTTTCAAGGTCATGTTTGTACTTTCAGTGTGAAAATTCCACCTTCACATCGTCTGAGCTTGTCATTGTCGCATCCGTCTCTTGGCTGTTTGTGTGTGCGACTACCTGAGTGTGTTTATGTGTGAGCACCTGCCCACCTCTGCCTCTGATTGGCTCACCATGAAATGTGACTCTACCTTAACCAATCATCATCTCTTTGTCTCCGCCCCCCTCACCTAAGGAAAGAAACACATAGCAGCAGCTTCTGTGGCTGAGAGTAAGTAAAAACAGCTTCCATGAGCTTCATTAAAGTAACAGTGTTGTAACGCTGGAGACCAAAACTATTTTGATTACTCTTTAATGAAATAATGAACGGTGTTATTACCATTACTGGTCACTTGTAAAAAAAAAAAAAATAAATACAAAAATACAAAACAAAGGGAAAGAAGGGAATTAAACGTATTCTGGTTTGGGTTGTTTGGTTCAGGAACATTTTATTTTGGATAAATATAGAAAAAGCCATAAACGCGACATAAACCATTGCAAACATCTGCCTTTCAAATCATCTTGTCCGGGACGACACACTCTCAGGAGCCAAGAGAGAAACGCAACCTTCAAATCAACATTATTACACTGAGAGTGGATCAGATGATTATGTGTAATGTCACCTTTCCTATCACACCATTTCTGGTAGTGGGAGACCAATGATCATCACTCAGCTCTTTATTGCTTTCAACATCTAAGCCTGATTCATCATTGAATAAAATGGGTTTCGAGCCGCTACAACTACTCCACAGCTGATCATCAAATCCTATAATGGCAACTAGTCATCCAACCCATAATGGCGGGGTCAGCTGTGGTCAAGTGACCTCAGGTCAGTTTTGTAATTAGGGGTTTAAAAGTTAAAACCGGCTAAAAATACCAAGGATAACGGGTTCGGTGGGGTTTGTGTCGGCTCAATGGTGCCGGCAAGTAACCGTTCATATCAGATTACATAACGACTGTAAAACCACTGCATCTTCTTCCACGCAGAGTCGGAAGACAATGGTGAGATGAGTGTGCTCACAAGTGTGGCTGCAATTCACCCCATCCCCACTCCACCCTGCCCCTCTGTGTGCAATCAATTCATGACTTTTACTATCATTTAAAGGTGCGTTTAAAGGTGGTCATCATTTTTGTCACTTCTATTGGTTAAAAGATAATTACATACTGCCCTTTTCATAATCATGTGCTGCAAATAGATGCACTGTATGAATGTTTGTGTGACAGGGTGAATGTAAACTGTACTGTAACGCGCTTTTCGAGGTCTCCAAGACTTGATAATGTGCTATATAAATGCAGACCATTTACCATAATTACTTAAATGTATTTTTCTCTCCCATTACCTTTAAATGAGCCCATTAATGTATATTTACCTCGACGCTGGGCCGCCATGTTTTTACAGTAGCCCAGAGTGGACACACTTAACATCTTTTGAGTGTTAATGACAACTGAAGTCGACCATAGGTTCTCCTACAGGTTCAGAAGGTTCAGAAGGGTGAGGGTGAGGTGATGGAGACAACATGCAACTTCACCTCTAGAGGTCGCCAAATCTTACACACTGCACCTTTTAAAGTGTGTGTTTTTAGATATTCATTCTACATGCACTTTGTTCATTACGCACACACACACACACAGGTACACCTGTAAACAAAATCCCTCCATCTATGTCATTCACAAAATTCACAAAGACAATGCTTGTGGCAATATTTGCCACATGACAACTGAGCTCATCGAACCCTCAGGAAACCACCACCTCCACCTCATTCATGAAGGTCAAAGCTGATGTTTGGAGCTGCAGGTGACATTCCCAGTTTTTTTTCACCTCTGAGTCGAGGTGTGAATTATTTTTTTATTTGTACTTTTCTTTAATGGATGCCTCAACTCCTCCGACGTTGTGTGCTGAATGTTTTAAAGCTTTTGGGCCAGCATGTCACCTCGAATAATTTATCTCTGTACTGAGGGACTGTCAGTACCAACCTCTCTCTCTCTTTCTCTCTCCCCCTCTCATTTCTATGGAAGCGATGGGCTGTGATTGGCTTGTGGCTGCAGGGCAGAGTAAATTATTAAGGCCTGCTCTTTATTTGGCTATAAATGCCCCTCCCTTGTTTTTTTCTCTCTGTTTCCATCTCTCTCTCTTTCTCTCTCTCTCTCTCCCTTGTGTTTTCAGCTTCCTCTCCTCCCTCAACACTCTGCCCATTTCGGCAGCGAGTGAGCGGCAGCATGTGGCATGTAGGGGGACGAGCAGGAGAGGGGAAAATTGCACAGACAAATGTGGTTTGTAATGACGGACCGGAATCGAGACGGAATGTCAGTGAGGAAATAGGAAGAGGACTGATGGAGCGTGAGAGAGAGAGAGACAGAGAGACAGAGAGACAGAGAGAGAGAGAGAGAGAGATGGTGATGAATTGCAGACTAAGCACTTCGCCATTCCTCCACCTGCCACCTGTCTGACACTGAGACCTGGGAGCCTCATGCAAGAGCAAACACACTCCTGCCTTATTCCTGGGGATGGAGATTATTTCCATGTGTGTGTCGTTAGAGGCCTGTTAAAGTGCCATGTGCAGGCAGGATGGGGGGGGGGGTTGGGAGGGTACGGGGGGGCGGCGTAGTGGAAAGCGAAGATGGAGAAGAGGTTTCCAGCGGAGTAAGAGAGTAGAAAGAAAAAATAGTTGTTTTCATTTCCATCAATAATTCACAACGTGTATTATCTCCCGTTGTGTACAGCTGCAGACGCCATGCCTCAGCGATTTTTAACAGGGGCAAACAAGCGGCCACGTGCACGTGCACACCCACGCACCCACGCACCCACAGACAGTCGGATTAGTGATGGCTCGTGTCGTTTTGCAGGCAGACGTGTGATTTGTGTAAACATGGGAATCTTTCAGTCAGAAATGGGCTGCAGAGGAGACGTGGGTTGATCGTTAGTGTGCTCTGTTTATATGTTTATCCGTCTTTTGAATCCATTAGCCAGCTCCCACTTAACATCCCTCCTCAGCGCTGAAGTCGTCTTCATTTCTCCTCAACGATGTTTGACGCCGCACTCGTCAGTATTTCATACCAACGGTTGATAGAATAGAACAGAATAACTCTTGACTCATTCCCTTTGGGGAGGTTTTAATGTTGCAGCAGAAACAACAGGGACAGAGTGAGACGACGACGACGATGATGATACTCATAATAATAACAACAATACCAATCGTCATGATAAAGTATCTGTCTGCATATCTATCTATCTCGCCATCCATCCATCCATCCATTCATTCATTCATCCATCATCCATCCATCCATTCATCCATTTACCCAATTACACACACTACATACACATATAAACGTATCCATATGATACATATAGACATATACACACACCCATATCCACATTATATGAAGAACACAATGTAATACTCAACATTTTCATGGTCGTCATCATCATCATCATCATCATCATCATATTTACATACACAATAAATACATCAAGGATATCTTATTATTCAATAACGTTCAAGATTTTATTTAACTTTAAAGTCCCACACAGTATTTTATTTGATTTTTTTCATTAAAAAAAAAAAAAAAGTATTCATTATTTTATTTGAGCTGTGCTTTGGCAGTAACATCCAGGTTCTAGAGATGAACACGAGGGCTGAGGCTGACATTGATGTGGATGGACTCCTCTCACCCTTGCTCTATCTGCCACCGCTGCTTGAGGGCACAGTGTGATTTGTCGGGGGTCATATAACCTCACAACATCTGCTCATAAACTTGTGTTTTGTCCTGAGGCGGCAGAATTTAATGTCATGAACACGCACACACACACACACACGCACCAAGGCCGAATGTCGGGCAGATCAACGGCCAACATGGCTCTAAAAGATGAATATGTGGGCGTGTGTTTGAACAGGTGCAGATGTAACAAGGAGTTTAATGAGATTGGATGAAAGCCAGAAACCATATCCTTTTCAGCTACAGTGCTTCTGTCGTCATCATCATCATCATCATCATCATCATCATCATCATCGTTTGAAGCTGATATAAACAGATGCACAGAGGAACAAACTGTGGTGAATGTAGGTTATTGCTTTCTCTCCCCTCACAGTTTCTCTTCTCTCCATCCTCATGGCCAATTAGAGGAACTGAAGTTGACCAGCCATGTGTGCGTTTGTGTGTGTGTGTGTGTGTGTGTGTTTGTGTGTGTGTGTTTGTGTGTGTTTATGTGTAGGTGATTCACCTCAAGGCAAAACGAGGGGAACCCTTTCTTCTACCTGCAGCAAACAGGCATGGATCAAAGTAATTGGACAGTTTGCTGCACACAGTCCAAAGCCTTATGCGCATTTGAGTGAGTGTATGTGCGTTTATGCATCATACATCGAGTCTCGGACTGAGTAGCACAACCAAACAACACACACTCGCTAAACCACACACACACACACACACATATGCAAAATCATCTTTTTCTCTCTACATTCGTGCTGAATAAAACATAGCAGGAAAAGTGTGTCACAGTCTCGCTTGGTGCAGAGGAAGCAGGACGGAAGGTTTCTGCTCTCGCTTGAGATCAGAAGTGTGTCTCTTTGCGTGTGTGTGTGTGTGTGTGTGTGTGTGTGTGTCTGTGTTTGTGTGTGTGTGTGTTCCTGCCTCTGTTGGTGCAAGGCATAGAGATGTAATTGAGGGTAGTTTGGGTGTTTTGATCCTTGCCCGCTGTGCTTCCATCTCCCAGATCACAAGGTTTTTCCTCCTCCTCTCTGCCTCTCCCGCTGTTGATCTGGCCGTCTGTCTTTCTCTTCCTCCCACTCACAAGTTACTGTACGTGCACACCATTGCGTATACACACACACACACACACACACACACTCACACACAATGCACATAATTAAAACTGGCCTTTCTCGTAGAGCTTCTCTATCTCTTAAAAGGGGGGATGGGTGTAGAAAAGTAATGAGAGAACAAGGGTAATGGATGGAAGAGATGTCGAGGCGGAAATTGGTAAATGGACGGAGGAGGTTCTTACAGGAAGTGATCGAAGGAGGATAACAATACATCTACATTGAAGAAATGGATAAGCTGCTTTACTGATCAGTGAGCTGAGCCACTGTTTCATCTGATTTTGAACCAGACTGAATCCTCCTTTGTGGGTTTCATGGTTTATATTCTGCCCAGTGATGTGATGGAAGAAGTAAAAACAACATGTGATGAAAGAAGAGAAAAATACAAGTTGAAGGGGAGGAGTGAAGTCAGGAATCTGAATTTCCTTTATTCTTTCATCTCCACTATTCGCCAGTCCACAGATAATCAGGACGCTGGAGTCTATCTGGAGCCAGAACACACACTCCCTGGATGTTGCCAGAGCTCAACACACACACACACACACACACACACACACACACACACACACACACACCATGGGGAATACTATCCTTGATCTCTGTGGTTCTGATTTTGACTCAAGTGATGAAGGATAAGATTAGAATTACAGGCTGAAGGTGGTTTTCATTTTATTCAGATGAGAAACACACACAGATACACACACACACACACACACACACACACACTGAGTACATCCATATCTGTGTGGCTCTCCCTTTTTACATAATACATTCCCTCGAGCCAAGATTTTATACATATATTTTCTATCAAATCTTAAACGAATACTGCGTGGTTGTTCACTGCAGCTTGTTCTTCATCTCCTTGAGGCTCGTGGCTCAGATCCACCAAAGCTCCGAGCAGAACACGCCCAAAACTCTGAGCGAGCTGTTGGTGGTCCGGTGAATTTGTGGGAGACTGTGTTTGCACAAGGCTTAGAGAAAAATGAAAAACACATGGCATACTGAGACGGAATTGTAATCATCTTTTTAGCTGTGACTTTCACAATGTGCAAAGATCGCCGCACTAAAATGTCCTCATTCCCTCAAACTGGTCCTCACAAAGATAGAATTCCAAGTAAACACACACACATGCCTGTGTCCCTCGTTCACCCTGCAAGCTTTGTTGTTGGACTAAAATTAATTTCCAGTTCAATAACATGGAATATTGTGCCTCCAGATCAATTTAATTGAAATCCCTACACACACACGCACACACACACACACGCACACACACACACACACACACACACACACACTGGCAAGTGCTGGCGTGTCAATGTGGAGAGGTAATTATTTGCTTGGTCAGTCTGAGCCTGCTCTGAGTCTCAAGGACGGACTCGCCTGCAGCTACCGAACCATCCAACACTCAGATTACACAAGTCTGTGCATGTGGGTACATGTGTGTGTTTGTGCATGCACATGTGTATGTGTGTGTATGTGTGTGCGTGTGTGTGTGATGTTGGTGGCCATGTGTGTGTGTGTGTGTGTGTGTGTGGGCATTTGTGGGCCCATTTGCACTCAGGTCATGATGTGCGTATATGTCTGAGAGCCTATACAGAACAATGGCCCTCGCAGCAGTGTCCCGCAGGTCTCTGCCAAAGGGAATCACTGCCACAGTCCCACCATTACACACACACACACACACACACACATTCCTTGTGTGCCATACTAAAATAGCAGGGATGGGGAGAAGGTAATTGAGGTTGGGAAGGAGATTGGAGAGAAATGGCATGGGGTGGAGAGTAAAAGGAGGGAGGAGGAGGAGGAGGAGGGTTTCAGGACAAGAGGAAGAATAGCAGGAGAGAGGAAGAGGGAGATTGAGACTCTGGAGGAAGGCCATCGGAGGATGAACATCAGTCATGAGAGATGAGCTGATCATCACAGCCGGGCCAGACAGATAATGTTTCACTTTCTGGCCTCATAAAATCTTTTATGACAGCTCTCCCCAGATGACTGCTACCTGCTTTTATTTGCCTCTGTATTTGTATTTCTACGCGCGCACGTGTGTGTGTGTGTGTGTGTGTGAGAGTAAGTAGGAAGGTGTGGTTGAATGCTTGCAGAATACAAAATGGCCATACATGGGATGGTATACTGCTTGTTTGTGCATGTGTGAATGCACATAAACAGGATGATTGGCAAATGTGAAATGTGTGTGAATGGGATATCTTCGTGTCATGGTGCATGTATGTGTGCGTGCGTGCGTGTGTGTGTGTGTGTGTGTGTGTGTGTGTGTCTGCGCTGTAGAGCCGTAAAGATATGCCACAGAGTTTTGAGTGATAGCCTTGGACTGGCGCAGCCAGGAGAGCAATAACAGTCGGCGGCTCAAGGAGGCTCCTGCCAAGTGACCGATGATTAGATCCAACTGGAGGAGACTGAGTGACCCGTCACTCCTCAGCTTCATTCCCCCTCAGAGCCCCTCCTCTCCCAGGGTCCCTCCCAGCAAAGGAACACCTTCATGGTGGTGTGACTGTGGAGGAAGTGTGATGGTTTACAGGGATTTGTCAGATCAAAGTTGTGTCAAAAAGTGGTGTGGATGGAGCAGCTGAAATCTGATTGGCTCAGGAGGTTCACCTGTCTGTATATTCACATAATTCAGCTTTGATACATAAAATACCAAGACTATTATTTACATTATCATTTGTTTGCATTTAGCAAGGTTGTACATGGTCTCAAGGGTCCAGTGTGTGAGATACAAATGAAACTATATTTCTATGTCTATTGCTAGAAATGGAAAATTAAATAATAATTCCTATATTTTGGGGGGTTTTATTGTCTGTGCTGTAAAACTTGATGTAGTTATCCAGGAATGAGCCCTTTATATTTACACTGGGAACAAGGCCTGTCTGTGGAGGATGACTCAGAATGCGTCATTAGAGCTAGACACAGGAAGTGCAATGAGCTTTAAAGAAACAACCAAGGTCCAGGTTGGTTTGTGCCAGTCACATCGTATCATTTGACCCAAACAGATGTGTATTTTTAATTCGTTTATTAACTCCCCAGTGCAATTACTTACGTATCCCTCCTTGGAGTTATTGGGTTCAATATTGCCATTTGTATATGTTTCAATAATATTGATCTCCGTTTTCAATAAATGGGCATCAGAGCCTTGACGCGTAACACAGCACAAAACACAGAAGTGTAGCTGGCTTCTTTACGCCACATGTACCAGTCAGTGGTTTTCGCCGGAAAGAATGGGGGCCCTGTCTCCTACATGGTATCTAGTTCCTAATAATACACGCATGAGGCCGCCATGTTGCACCGCAATGTTTTTCCAGTACGCTAGAATGGACAAACAGGATAATAACTGAAGTCCAGTATTGGTTTTCCACCATGCTTGGAGAAGGGTGTGATGAAGCGTGTTAAGCTGCAGTGCGCAGTTTCACCACCGGACGTCACCATAGCCTACAATGTGCATGTGATCATGGAGCCAGTTGTAAACAGGGAAACACTAATGACTTCTTATTGAATCAGGCACCGAGCATGGACGTCTGACATATACTTGGCCCCTGTGTGTAAAAGGTTCCTGCCTAAGGACCTCAGACTGTGTCCACATCGATTAGGATGCAGTAAGTCAGTGATACCGTCTGCGGCCATGACTTCTCCCCCAAATTGATTCTCTAATAAAATGATAGCCAATAATGTAAAGGCGTTTAGACAGGAGTAATGTGAGCTCGTTCTGTAGCTTTTCCCACCGCCACCCGATGCTTTGCAGCCCATTCTGAAAACAGTGAGGAGGCCAATCTATTTCTGTCAACATGGGGATGTGATCATTAGAGAATGCAGTAACATTTAGATGTAGATTAGGTCATTAACTGTGGGAAAACTACAGATGTTATGTATTGCGATTCCGGCCTGGTGCAAACTACAGTCGATTTTCGACATTTTAATTAACTTGCAAAATGTGAGCGACGAGAGATATCGTGACAGATTTCAATAATATACTCGTCCAAATGCAGACATTAGACAAAATGGCCATACTCATATGCAGTTTGTAGGAAGTCATTTCACAGTGGTGACTTCAGCGACTTGCGATCCCAAAGGAACTCAAAAGTGACTCTAGAGGACAAACCAACATTGAGGTGACATGACATCATCTTCCAGCTGCATGGATGTGTACGTTTGCTATAAGACCTGGACATTGTCAGGGATTCTGGGATCCTGCTATTAACAGGAGACACATTGGCTTTGTCCAATAATCCTCAATGAGCACTGGCCCTCAGACCCAAGATCTCTCTCAATGATTTTTCCAAGCCCACGCAGAGTCTCGGAAACACTGAGTACTCGGTGTACTAACTGCAGAGATCATAATACATCATACGGTAGCATGAGTAAGAGGCATACAGCATCACATTAGGTCACATGTTTACTTATTCAAGTCCAAACATTGAGGACTAGCTTCTCGTCTGGACCTCTTCCTCTGTGCAGCCAATCATGATCCATACACTGCTCCGACTCTGTTTTTCAAGCCTTGATGATACTTCGGCTTGTTTTCATGCCTCCTCGCAGCCTCGGCTCGGCTGTATTGACTTGTTGTATTGATCAGATAGAGAAGCTGGGTGGTCCTGCAGTCAGACGTCGGTGCCTCTCGACACTGAAGAGCGTCTCCTCTGTTTCTGAGAGCGACGAGGGACGAAGAAGTTAAATCGGCCGTGCGGGGGCCCCGCTCCGTGCAGCTCGTTTATTTATGGGGGAAAAATTAGTCTCCCGGCTTAGCTGTCGGTCCACGGGGCTCGGCCAATTCATGAGCGAAGCATCTCCCATCTGTGTAATTTATAAACTGACCTCGGCTGTTTGACATATTGATTCCTGCCAGAGTGTAACCCTCGAAAGCCTCCCTCCTCTCCTGTTTGCCGGGCCTCCATCCAGAACATGCAGCGTTCTGGCTGCCGCTGAGCCCCGTGGTCGGCCCGGGGTCACTGCGGAAGGTCTGCCGGCTTTCCCCGGGCATCTGGACGGCACCGCTCCCACAGGACCCCACTCCCACTGATCATTATTGTCTATGAATAGCTGCTGCATTGCAGATGGAGGGTGGGGAAGGACAGGTATAGGGAATGGAGGGTAGCGATGGAAGAGGAGTAGTGGTCTGTGGAGAAATGGGTGGGGGGCGGGGGGTGGGGTGCAAAAAGAGGCTGGGAGTTGTGTGTGTGGGGCGGGGGTGGGCGTGGGTGGGTGAAACAACACAAGAAATGTCATTCTCAAGGACACTTGAGGTCCCTTGTTGTGGTGATTCAAGCAGATCTGCTCATCTGCTTAGTGCAGCCAGGCTTTTAAATAAAGTGTGAATGTTGGAGGCGATAGGAAACACACACACACACACACACACGCACATGCACACACTCAGATAGAGACACACACATACAGCCAGGTGTAGGGAGGAGGCAGTGAACAGCCAGAGTTGAAATGATGATGATAAAGAGGATGTGTCCTTCGCCTCATTAAATTTCAGAGTCTTTGAGGAACATGTAATGATCGCCGTGCCCTCACAAACCTCCATGCTCACTCACTGTGGCACACACACACACACACACACACACACACACACACACACACACACACACACACACACACACATTTAAGTGTTCCTCTTCATCCTATTATCATTTCACACCAGCTTTGTCTGATCTTCCTCAAGCATAGCCATAACCACAAAAAAGTCTTATCAATAAGTGTATGTATATATATATATATATATATATGTATATATATATAATAGACAGCATTCAATGTACAGACTCATAGAGAGGTAATACCTCTCCATCATCTTTAATGAGCCATTGGAGGTGTGTGTGTGTGTGTGTGTGTGTGCGTGTGTGTATGTGTGTGTGTGTGTGTGTGTTAATCTGTTGTTCTCTGACTGTATTCTCTCGTTTCCGTATCGCTTTGCTGTGTGCAGGATGCTTTGAGTTGACATTTAGACAGGAAGGTGCTGGTGATCAGCATAATTAGCTTGTTAAAATCGCAGCATTCCCACAACAGAGGGGATTTTTAAAGAGAGAGTGTAGCTTACAGTGCAGGCTGCAGGAGGCGGGGCCAACTTTAACTGGTGAGGTTACAAACACCAGCCCATAAACCCTGCAGACTACACCTTTAAACGTGAATGCGACATCATTGGTTTTAAATTAATGAATTAACTGACTGATCAAATCGCACGCACACACACATATACTGGTAGATGCATGATAATATTGGTTGTCTGGCCTGCTGGTTGATGATGATGATGATGGTGATGATGAAGACGATAGCGATGATGGGAGTATGATGATGATAATCACAGAAGATTATGTTAATCAATAAGATGATGGTGGTGATGATGATGATGATAACAAAGATGAGGGTCATGATGATCAAGAAGATGATGATGATGGAGTGATGACACTCTAGTCTATACCTTCCACCTCTCTCTTTCTTTCTCTCTCTATACCCTCCACCCCTCTCTCTATATAAAAATATATGCCCTCCATCTCTCTCTCTCTCTTTCTCTCTCGATATATATATACCCTCCACCTCAACTGTCCTCGCAAAAACATCAAATGTATATATATATATATATATATATATATATATATATATGCCCTCCACCCCTCTCTCTATCTATCTATCAATACTCTCCACCTCTCTCTCACACACACACAATCTCTCTCTATCATTTTCTATCAGTCTCACCTTTCTTATTCTTTCTCCCTGTCCTTCATACCTCCCTCCACCCCTCTCATTCTTCTCCCCATCCCTCTCTTTCTCTCTCTCTTCTCCCCCCCCCCCCCTCTCTCTCTCTCTCTCCTCTCCTCTCCGCCCCTCTCTCGCTCTCTCTCTCTCTGTCCATATACTCCCGTGATGCTCCCCGCCTCGCCTCAGTCGCGGTTACCGGGCGTGCGGTTGCCAATAGAGACGCACGGACACTCCGGTGCTCGGTGGTTTTAACGGCAGAGCGGCGAGAGCTCTCCCCCGCCATTTCCTCGTGCCGAGCCCTGGAATGTCGAGTAGCGGCTCGGGCTCTTCCTCGCGGAAGGAGTTCGACGTGAAGCAGATCCTCAGGATCCGATGGAGGTGGTTCGGCCACCCCGCGGTCCCTCCGCCTCACTCTCCGCCGCTCGGAGACTACTTCCCCGGAAGGAGAGCGGGCGGCAGCTCCGGAGACGGACCATCAGTTAGCGGCAGCGGCAACTCGAATCCAGCCGGCGTGAACCCCAGCTCCGGGGGTCACGGCGGTCTGGTGGCCAGCGGTAGCGCGGGTTCGAACCTGTGCAACGGCAGTAACAGAAAGTTTGCTGATCCGGCGGGGAGTCGGGTCGGACCGGGGGGAGCAGCGGTGGGAGCGACGGGTACCTCCTGTCCCCGCTCCTTAAGTCAGCCGGAGTGTCGGAGCTCCGCCGCGGCGCTGTCGTGGGTATCGCCGCCACCTCATCGTCGCTCTCGCCCAGTGACGAACATGGACCCTGCCGGTGAGGCTCCGGTGCCCCAGCTCCTGCCCGAAGCCTCCGCTCATGTCGGCGGAGAAGAAGAGGCGGCGGCGGCGGCTGGAGGCACCGAGGATAACACCAACCTACACCCGGAAACTGACTCCAGCTCCTGCAGGTATGAATGGAGATCAGAGTGGTTCTATGTTCGATTCCCAGCGTTCTAAGGAAAACTTCTCTGGTAATATTTGCACTGAGCGTAACACACACGCCTTATTCAAGTTCTGAACTTTTTCATTTTTTGTTATTTTTGTGTTTTGTTTAAGTTAAAGAATGACACTGCAACATTTAACCAACATTAAATTAATCGATTCGTCGATTAAGTTAATTAACCATTCTAATTTTCATTTACCTTTTTTCTTTCTTTTTTTTTTTAAATTCTCAGCCCAAAATCATCTCTCATTTATTGATATTCAAATCCTTTCCAATTCCTTTTCTTTAAAGGTGCAGTGTGTACGATTTCGGGAATATTTGTCACTTCTGAATATATTACAAAACAATTGCTTACTGACATTTTCAGGAATTTATAATCACCTACATGTATTCTTTTTTATGCGGCCCACAGGCCGCATAAAAATGAACCCATTAATTTAAATTTACACAAGGGGCGGGTCCTCTCTACGGCCACCATGTTTAAACAGGAGCCCAAAGTGGACATACTAAATGTCATTTGAGTTTTAACAACAACTGAGGGCTACCATAGGTTCTCCTGCATGCTCAGTGGGCGAGGTGATGGATACAACATGCAACTTCACCTCTGGATGTCACCAAATCTTACACACTGCACCTTTAATGGACTGATTTCAGTGAAGAAGCACCTTATCTGTGTTTAGAATCACCCGAATTAGTAAATTGTTGTTTTCATTACTCTAAAATGATCCCTGAGTGGATCCTCTACATCAGGGGTTTTAAACTCATTTGAGCCACATACAGCCTAATTTCATCACACCTGCACCGGACCAGTAAAATCATAGCATAAGTACCACGACACAGCGGCAACTGTGAGACAGTGTTGTGTGCAACACCCAGTGGACAAATTAGAAATAGCAGTTACTTTTATTGAATATTTTTTATTTTGGATTGGACCCTCTGGTGGGCCTGTTTTGGCCCACAGGCCGCATGTTTGACACCCCTGTTCTTTATGAAGGCCGTCATGTTGCAACAACATGTTTATACAGAAGCCTGGAATGGACCTTTGAACGAGTAAACAAAAACTTTTCATGTCATCTGAGGGCTCTTATATGTTCATCCACTAAACTCTACATATCGTGCCTTTAAACTTCCCCAATGTCATCAGTCTGATGCATTGTTGTTGTTTTTTTTTTTATCTCCGATTGCAAAGTGAAAATCCTGACCCTGTCTTTGGCTGTTTATCAGGTCTTCATAAAGTTATAGCAGACTGTTTCTAACAGACACAGACCTTATGTGTCAATGATTGACAGATGAAAATGATAATAAGCTGCTGCCACGAGAGTAAATGTAGGGCAGGAGGAAACAACATGCTCCCGTTAACTTTGGTTGATTCACCTGGAGGATATTCAGACAGTTTGTGGCGTACAGAAAAAAGGAGAAATCCCATGTGGTCCACGGATTCCTCCCCTCAACCTTATATCGAGTGTTCACCAGCCAGACTGTGTCGACTACACGAACACAAATGCAGCACTTTTGTGAAAAAGGGGATTTTCCGAGTCAAATGAACAATGTGACTCCAGGGCAGAGCTCCACATGTGGCTACCAACTCCACTTGACATTTATATTGTTCCTCCAGCTTTCACACACAATCTTTAGTGCTTGGCATGTGTTTGTGCACATGCATGGTGGGTGTGTGTGTGTGTTGTGTGTGTAAGATTGGCATGGTCATTTAGCTGCAGTTGTGTGAAAAGGGTATTTAAGTGATGCATGGTTGGTATGGCGACTGCAAAATATAGCAATTAGAGTAACATAAGTCTTCTGAAGCGACTCACTGATTTATGTTTTTATTATGATGCAGCATTAAATGTGAGGAAGTAAAGAAAGACATGTGCACGCTGTGTAAGTACGTGTGTGTGTGTGTGTGTGTTTGCACGTGCATGTCCTATGAATCATTTATTTTTTCTTATGTGTGTCTTGGGAGCACAAAGTAGGATTGGAGGCTTTCAGATGCATCATTATGTCCGGATAGTAAAGACACAAACACACACACTCACACATATACACACGCACACACACACACACACACACACACACACACACACACACACACACACTTATGAATTATTTTTCAATTGAAGCAAATCTAGATATATTTTTTAGATGGATTAATGTCAGAGGCTCTTTAATCCTACACACTGATTTTTTTAATCGCAAATGTGTGTGTGGGATCATGTATTATCGTGCAAGGCTTAATCCTTTATTGTTTCCATAGAAAACAATCTATTCTTTATTGTAACGTACACATGCACAAGCCTCATTTATGAAAACAAAGAAATCCGGTTGTATTACTATGTGCATGGATGTATACATGTTTTTGCACATGCTATGGTTGCCATACCAACACAGAGATTAGTTTCTGCAGCATGGGCAGCCCTGTGCGTGTAAGTGTTGTGATTTATATATGTATGATGCAATTCATCCACTCCCCTCGGGGAGATTCTGTGCTCAGTACGATACCCCGGATACTCCGGGAACTCGGGTGGCAAAACCCCAAATGGGATCACAGGAAAGGATGCAGACTGACTCGCTGTATCTAAAGGTTCTGTGCGGCAACATCTCCGCCTTTCTCCTTCACTTTCTCAACTCAGGCTCCCATCCCCTCCGATACTCGACTGACCCTCCCTCTGCTTACGTCATCTCATCCATTCTTTTTCATTGGAATGGGTTTTGGGAAACAAAAGCCTTTGCACGTGTGGTTCCGACCGTGAATGATGCGCTCGCATGAGTCATGCATGTGATTGCGTCGTACATCAGCTTGGAGCGTTACATTGCATTAGCTGTCAGCCGATATGCTAATCAGCATGGACAGTTAATCACACGGGGGTGTGTGAAGGAGATGACAATAAAGTCCCTTCCTGGAGCAGGGGTTCAGAAAACCTGCCTGCATGCTGTTGACTCTGCCCACTCTCACTCTCCCTCCCTCTTGCCCCCCCCTCCCTCTGTCCATGTTGAGCGCCTGCCAGCCTCAATTAAGGGGACTGGAAGGCAGCATGCCCCCCACTTCAAAGCCATCTCCTCTGGCTGTATTTAGCCACACCATTTGTCTACATGCACGCTTACACACTCATACGTGAGGACAGGAAAGCCGGTCAACTAGCTTCCTCGGAAGGTATAAGAATGGAATAGTCGAGGGGGGAAAGCGAAGCCATGATGGATGTTGGGATGTGGTAGAATGAAGTGAGTGATGGATGAGGTTAGTTGAAGATGTAAAAGGTGTGGAAAAGAGATATATATAGCAGAGCAGAGGAAGGATGACTCCTGTTTTACCAAGAATACCTGCGATTGGGATCGAATCCCAATCCAATGCGTTTGTAATGAACATGATCACTAATTAACCTCCGAGGGCTTTAACTTGCAATGGATGTTATCAGCAAACAAACACTCGCTATTGAAGTCATTGTCATTCATCTGGAGTCTTGTTTGTCGCCACTACGACAATGCTAACCCAGGATATATTTTCCCTTCTAGCGCTGGTGTCAGTTTTCGAGTTGACAGTAAAGTTGTAGGTGGCAAAATCTAAAAGATGCGCTCGAGTGTTTGGAGGTGAGGGAAACCAAAGAGTTGGGTCATGATTCTCTGTAGAGCTGCAACTAACATCTGTTGTGATCCTTGATTGATCTGTCTGTAATTGTCTGGATTGATCAGTTATTTTGATATAAAGACAAACTCCACATTTGCAATTACTTTGAACAACTTTCACTCAAAGTACTTTCAAGTTAAAACAGGAACTTTATACACTATTGAATTTTTGATTTTGATCAAACCATTAAAGCAGTTGTTGCAGCACTCACTTATTTTTGTTGAGTCATAATAAATGATCCCTTTCACATCCTTTCACATCCAAGAATGATCATATTCTTGAAAAGATAAAAGAGTGAAATCAAGATGAAATTCAACAAGATGAGTGAGCAGGGCTCTGTTTCCAAAAACAAAGAACATGTATGAGATGTTGCGCATTGTATGCAAAGCAGACATCAAAAGTTCAATTAAGTATCATAATATTCTCTATTTACATTCCAAGCATGTATGAAAATTCCAAATAAATGTGATAAGACGTAAAAACCTGTCTCACTTCGCTGATGCCATCATCCTCAGAGTACCACTGCTGCCTTTCTTATCTCTTTGTGCCGTGGAGCTCGACCTGCCACTTCTGCCGTTAAATTAAAAATGGAAGTTACAGCTCAGGCTCTCATAAATTAAATGCTGGTCTGGGAGCCATGATGGCTGATGATTCACAGGGTAGGTAGGTATACTTCAGTGCTTATCTTTGATGAAAAACACTTGCACGCACACACACACACACACACACACACACACACACACACACACACACACACACACACGCACACGCACAAGCCTCATCAGCTCCGACTGGAAGAATAAGACATAACAGCCCTGGCCTCCAGCTCTTCCAGCAGCGAATAACGAATGTGGAAGCTGCTCTGGCCCCAAACTCGCCTATATCTTCCTGTTGCCGGAGTAGATAGGAGGAAGCCAGGCGCCATTAGGGAGCAGGCAAAATTACTGCTTATCCTATGGGCTCAGCTCCCGCAGCTCTTTAATTGGCAGCTTCTCTTTTAAGTGGGTTAAATTTATCTGGCCATTTACGGCTGGTAATTGGACCATTAAAGAGCTTTTGTCTGCTCGTGGCGACACGGTAACCCTGCTAAAAAGTGAGGAGGAGGGCAAGCGCATGTCAGAGAACGGTATAATGAAGAAGAAGAGGACACAGAGAGGGCAAGAAGCATCTGGCGGAGCTCTCAGCGTACATCTGCACCTCTTGTCATAATGCAGTTCATGCACGTCTCTACACTTGTACTCAAAGCTTCCGTCTCTTTGTCTGTGTTCCTGTCCGTGTGTGAATGTTGCTCGTCGTTTCAGGACATCGAACAGCAGCGCAACCCTCTCCTCGTGCATGTCCATGGAGCCGTGCGCGTGTCCAGAGGAGTGCATGTTCACCGCCATGTCGCACGCCGATGTCACCTTCCGCAAGATGGAGGGCTACCTGAGGAGCCGACAGCTGTGTGATGTCACGCTGGTGGCCGGAGAGAGACGCATACCTGCACACAGGTGGGTGTGATCAAGAGATATGACCCCTTTATTATCTTTTACTCACTTCCTCCTCTTTGTCGTGTCTCTACACTGTGTCATACATCTATGCGTTGTGTTATTATGGAGGACGCTGACGGGAACACGCACATGTTAAAGCGTAAGTCAAATGGACGCTGAGCCATGCATGAGTCTACAAAACCATCCACAGGTGCAAATAGCTGGGTTGATTTCACCATAGTCTCAGGCAGTTCAGATGATTCTTGCTATTTTAGAGTCACCTGAGACTGAGCAGAGACCAGCGTTCTGACTTTAGCTTGTGTCAGCGCCCGATCTGTGCAGTGGTTACCCGCTCAAAGCTTTTCATCGTATTGCGTCACATACAGAAAGGAAAACTACAAACAAAGTCGCTACAAAATGTGATAAACCTCCTGTGGTGACCCAAAAACCTGAACATGTGATCGCACTCACGCACACATAACAGTTGGAAAAAGAACAATCACAAATGCAGCGTAACCACAGTCATGCACATGAAAGCCCTCTTTTATTTCTGTAGTCTCTCTGTGTCACATTTTCCACTGATCCTCTGAATCATGAATCAAACAAGCACACATGTGCCTGTCATCCACCTCATACAACCCTCCACCCCCCACCCCCCACCCCACCCGCTCTACACTGCACTGCTCTGTGGCTGCCGTTCTCTGGGCATATGGCCACTGGTGCAGCAGGATGAGACAGAAGAGTGGCCCTTCACGAGCAGAAAGACTCCTTTTCTCTCACCGCCTTCCTCCTCTGCCTCATTTGATTTGGTCCTCCAGGCGCAGATGGGGACAAACAAAAGAGCCTGCCGCCGGAGAATCCTAATGGCGTATGTAGAAAGAGCGCGTCGGAGTCTGAGGCCGTGTGCGTGTGCACATGCTGGCTGAAAGGGTGGGAGTCTGAAGACACCTTTTGAAAGTGTTTGTTTCAAGTGCAATTGATTTATTGTATGTGTAGGATAAAAGAGCTTTTCTGGGAACCCAACCTACACCCCCTAGCTCTCCCTCACATACACAAACAAACACATTGTACGTGCTCAACACTGCTGCTGCTGCTGCTGTGTTCAGCCTCTCATTTCTTCATGAGCCTTTGCAGTGTATATATACTTTAAAAAGTAGACCACACTGGTACCGTTCTCATTGGCCGTTTCCTACACAAATACATTACCTGGAAATCAATTCCTGTACCCTCGTTTGGACACTGCTACCGCTCATGATTTTAGTTGATATTGATGCAGAGAATGGTGTGTACCATTATTATTGATCGATACTTTTGCCTCTGGGACTCATTACGTGCACATTATGGATCATGGGTTGTTTTTCGTACAAGAGTCTACTTCCATTCCAGCCCCTTCTGAAGTCCAATCCACTGCATGAGAAACAATCCCACTGGGTCCCATTGAGAAGCCGAGAACACGGCTGAGCTCTCGTTTTTCAGGTGCTGCTCTGACATTTGAACATTTGTCAAACCAATCAGTGTCTGCCTCCCTCAGGTCTTATTCTCCCAAAACAAGAAGAATACAAATTTGAACACAGACTCCGACCTGTCCTAGTAAGTTTTTCAACACCCGCTTTTCTTTGGCTTGACACCTGAAATCTGGCGAGGAGGTGAGGAATCCTAAAACCCCATCAGATACACCCTCAGGTTATCCATCCGTCATGTAAAATGTCAAACAAGCAGAGTTGCATTCATGACGATAACATTGCATTGCCGTTTTGAATAAAAATGAGTCTTCAGTGTTTAGCATTGCTTTGGTTTGTAGCACTGCACGAGAAATGACAGGAATTTGCTTTTGCATGCCGTGTTTAATTTGAGTATAGAAAACGTGTCATTTGACCTACGAGTAAATACCAGCTAAACAAGTTCCCACTGCGCTAAAATAACACCCGGGTGTGAGAGGCGATTCTTTGCCCAGTGAGAAAGGGGTGTGTTCAAGAGCGTGTGTTCAACTCAAAACAGCCCAGTTTGATTCAGATGAGACTGAAGTAGATTCCGACTGGCTAACAACACTGTCCATAATCCCCTCCTCTGATTACACTACTGAATATTTCAGTGTTGACCAGAGACGTACACCAACCATCTGGTGTTGCAGCCGCTCAGTATCTTCACTAAATCTTCCATCGCTGGATGTTTGTGTAGCGGAAAGTCACAGTGATGAAGCAACTCTTTCCTACCACCCCTCGGCTTGTTCCCCCCCCCCCCCCCCCCCCCCCCTTTCTCTGATTTTCCACCTCTGTATCTGCAGCAGGCAGCACATCCACACCCCAACACATCCAGTGTTCAGTTCCCAGCTCTTCAGTTGCCCTCTTTTCCTGAGTCCTACTCATCTGTTTCCTGCTCTCGTCACTCCGGCATTTTGTCTCCTCTCTGGTATCCAACCCTCCGTTTTCAGCGCGACACAAACGCCTGCCATGTCTCCGTCTACACTGCGCTGCATTTGTGTGTAAATAAACACTCTACTGTATGCTCTTTGACTCGCTCGCTGCAACACGTCTTTGACATCTTTGTCTGCAAAACACACAAACGCTCCAATACACACACACATACACACACTCTTCCGCTGACTGCTCATCTGCGCTTCAGGCTATCTGTCAAGGTCTTAGTGTCACACTCAGTAATGGGATTATACACATGTACATAGCTCATACATATTCAGCGCGCATGCAGATTGCACACACACACACACACACTTATGCAAGTCCGCTGACTGCCGACCAGTCAACAAAGGACAAACACTAATTCTGCAGAGAGGAAAGGGATGAAGGTTTATATGGACATCAATCAGAAGGACATATGGGTGTGATCTGGGATCAGGTAATCTTTTAGAATCTATATTTAGATCTAGTATACATCAGCAATACTCAATCATGTGAGGGATGACAGTGCAGATCTTTAAAGGTGCAGTGTATAAGATTTGGTGACATCTAGAGGTGAAGTTGCATGTTGTATCCATCACCTCGCCCTCACCCCTTCTGAGCATGCAGGAGAACATATGGTCGACTTCAGTTGTCATTAAAACTCAAAAGATGTTTCGTATGTCCACTCAGGGCTACTGTAAAGACATGGTGGCCCTCATAGAGAGGACCCGCTCCTCAATATACATTAGGGGGCTTTACAGGTAATGGGTCAAAATTAATACATTTCAGTGATTATAAATTCATGGAATTGTCAGTATGTAATTTTTTTGTAATATTTCTAGAAGTGATCCAAATCTTACACACTGCACCTTTAAGTCACCACCTCACATATGAAGGTATTTACATGAGTGAAAAATGAAAAATGTTTTCATTTTCATTCTACATTCTCATTCATTTTATTACCTTGATGTGAGTGAGTGTGTGTGTGTGTGTGTGTGCATGTGCGCGTGTGTGTGATGAACTTCATGGTGACACCAAAGGGTAATGGATTGTTGTGGGGAGAAAATTAAGTAAATGTCTTTTTACAAGTGACCTTATAGATAATACCTCGCTGTCCTTCATCCGTCTTCCTCCGCATTCCTCCATCTATCTATTTCTCACACTCGCTCGCCCCTTCATTTTTCATCGACCTTACATCAAACATGTCCCTCTCTCTTTCTTTTCTGTCTCTTCTACACAAGCTCAGCCGCTGTGACTCGACACGTCCAGATTGAATAATCTCTCGTCCGCCAGCAGGGATTGGCATTTCTGTGTTGTTATTGTTTTTTGTCGTGAATGCCAGGACTTGATTTAGCCGAGGATGTGTCTGTTATTATCTTTTTTTGGAGCAGGCATTTCTGTGGGGGTGCAAAAACAAACTTTCATATCTCAAAGTGACTATCCATGTGTAACTCAATGTGTGAAGAGTTAGTGATTGTTAAAAGCTTAGTACAGGGGACGGTCAGAGAGTTGCAGGATATAAAGATTTCTGTTTGTTATGTGAGATGGATATTTTACATTAGAATAATCCATCCATCTAATCCTATCCACCTATCCATCTATCTATCCATCCATCCATCCATGGGTCAATGTGTAAATCTATCTACCGGCCTTAAGGGCATGCTTGTACCATACTCCAACACATTTTTCAAATAGAAGTCTATATTATCTCAAGTAAGTTTGATCCAAGCCTTTTCATGTCTCATCTAGAACTAAAAGCAATTTTCAGTGCAAGTCACATTCACATATCTTCAATCACACCCAGTTTTAGTTTGAGGCACGGTGATGCTTTGGAATGAGGGCTAAGAAAAGCGGGCGACCCTCCCTCCCGTGCCACAGCTGTCCCCGATGTGACCCTGGTGGTTGTAGTGTTGTGTTTAAGACTTGATTCCTCCAGCGACTGACGGAAAGCTACAGTTAAACATCCGAAGCTCCGATTCTCAGAGCGACGCTCCATGTGCACAAACATCTGCAGATGCCCAGGGCTCATGCAAAGCTTCTGTTTGTTCCCAGATTTATTCCCCCTCATATACCTACACCTCCCCTCTGAGAGGACCAGAGACTCACAGGCCCGTTCCGAGGGGATTCCAACGAGAGCCACAAGTCAAATATTACTCGCAGCAATGAGCCATTTAATTCCTGTCTGCCGCACATACACTACATGTAAGGGTTTATGACCTCTGCTGTAATTATTACACTCTATTTATTCTGCTGTTGCTTCTCCTCATATAACTATATAGGGGACATAATGTAGAAGGCTGTAATGTTAAAGAGTCGTGCACCTTTCTCTTTGCAGTGATTTGTGCTGTAGTGAAAGTTTTACAGAGACATCACTTGGTCCGACTCCACTCATTAGAGTGATGTAAAGAGGCTTATGTCTCCATCAGTCAGAGGCAGTGAGGGAAAGTAACGCTTCAAATAAGAAAAAGAAAAAGTCTCTATGAAGTTACATGTCTCCAAGTCAGGCCAGTGTTTCTACTGCCCCCTGGTGGCTTGCTACAGTGTAGATGTTGCATGTTAGTGGATGGGACATGAAACGTGAAAATATATTTGTCACATATATGAGATGCAGAGAATTCTCAAAGATATATAGATGTATAGTTTTCTGTCGTTACTTGGCATGTCTTTTTTCTCCTGATACGTTTTGTCGTTTGCTTTTAATTCCCTATCTAATTATATCGTTAAAGTACCCTGACTGTGTTTCCTGGGTGAGGAACATAATAAGGTCAATTTAACTGACCCAATAAAAGCAAAGACTAGCTCAAGTCAGGTCGATTCAACAGACAAAAACGGAGTAATAAAGCACCAGAGGACAATAACAACAACTAAATGCCGCACTGCAGCTTTAGCAAGTTATCACCTCTCTTCTCAAAGGAGTAATAGTTCAGACCGGCACAGTTCCCCAACAAAGTGCTCATACCCAGTTCTGGCAAACGGCCCATTGGCCCTGTCTCTCTGCTTCTCCAGGTCTGAGAAGTCATTTGCCTGATTGTGGAGTGGAATGAAGGAAAGACAGGAAGCCGCCGCAAACGTAACGATTTGAAAGTGTCACGACTGACGGCTGAGATTGACTCATGAGTTTGAGGACCAGTGGGACCTCCACTCAGACTGGTTCCAGAAGGCATCTTTGGCACAAGATGGCAGAGCTACCTATATATGAATGATCCTATACCTCATATATCTGCTTCCACGCTGGGACTTTCTCTTTCCTCTTTTGCAGATGCCTTTTCAACCGAGGGACATGCAGCACTACCTTTTTGTATAGAACCGGGCTCCGTTCATGTCTGTCAACATTTGACATTGACTGTGTTCAGAAAATAGCTTCCCAAGCAACCACATTTGAAGGTGGAAGCAGAGGCAGAGCAGAGGAGGACTGTTTTCATTCTTCTCTGATGCAGGATGAATGTTGTCCATCGTTGGGTTGTGCTCCATCATGTCTCCTCTGCTCCCTCCATCCCCGCGCAGCATCATTTCCCTGTCCGTCCTCACTCGTTGTGTCAGTGAGGTCAGAGCACTCGGTTCCTCCATTACAGACGTCTGTCCCCTCTCTCACGCCTCACTCTCTCTCCTCTCTCACAGACTCGTCCTCTCGTCTGTATCCGACTACTTTGCAGCCATGTTCACCAGCGATGTGCGGGAGGCAAAGCAAGAGGAGGTGAAGATGGAGGGAGTGGACCCTGATGCATTATGGGTCCTGGTCCAGTATGCGTACACAGGTATGTGCGCATGCACACTTTTTCCAGACGTAAAGTTAGAATACATTTCAAATATTCTTACCCCACCTACATTCAAGAGGGCATTCAAAGGTCAAGCTGCACTCATGAGCGCCCTCTGCTGGATCGCACAGCAATGACTCAATCGGTCTGTTCCTCTGGGCCAGGCAGTCCGTTTTGGATTTGAACAGGTCCTTAAGGTTGAAATTTGAACATAAGTTCAATTCAAACTTTCAAAAGTAGCAGCCCTATTCGCTCCACCAGGGGTGTAATGTTTTCATCATCATCGTTAATGTTAGCTATAACAACTAAAAACAAACAAACCGATCGCCTTTATATTTTTAAACGCCTGCAATTTTTTAAAGCAGATGGATAGATGGTTTGATTGGTGTGTGCTAATCAAACAAGAAAGTGACCAGCAGGTGGTGCTGTGCGGTGAGCACTCTTCCCGCCCCAGCAAAGGCTACTGGTGTTGTCTAATGGTGGCCATGAATGGTCAGTGCACAGCTGTTGTTTTCTTTGCGCAGTGTTCACATGTAACCATTTTTTAAATATTATGACACATAATGCCCCTGGTTTCAACAATAATCTATACATACATCAGCATTGCTAGTCACTCATATAAAATAATTTCACAAATGTTTTACACAAAGCTTTATTTGCAGTCGAGAAAGAATCAGTTCAATTCTATATAATGAATCCAGAATTGTATTCGTTTTTTAATCTGGCCTGACAAGACGGAAATGTCCAGTCTCTGAGTCCAGCCCTGGTCTTTATCAATCTTCTGCTGTCTCTCTCTCTCTCTCTCTCTCTCTCTCTCTCTCTCTCTCTCTCTCTCTCACTCTCTCCC
>JAFBJT010107939.1:0-13950 GCA_016785325.1 Chascanopsetta lugubris | reverse complement strand
CTCTCTCTCTCTCTCTCCCTCTCTCTCTCTCTCTCTCTCTCTCTCTCTCTCTCCCTCTCTCACTCTCTCCCCGTCTTCCTCGTGCAGGCCGCCTTGAGCTGCGGGAGGACACCATCGAGTCTCTGCTGTCAGCCTCTTGCCTGCTGCAGTTGTCGTCTGTGGTTCAGGCCTGCTGTTCCTTCCTCATGAAGCAGCTCCACCCCTCCAACTGTCTGGGCATTCGCTCCTACGCTGACGCTCAGGGCTGCCACGACCTGCAAAGGGCCGCTCACGCCTACACCATGGTACGTACACAACAACTTTATATCGATAGGACCATACGAGAGGAATGACGTAGATCCAGTTTAACATCAGGTTATATTTGAGGTATGTAAAACAATACGTCCTTTTCCCTTTAGCCCCCACTCCGATTTTGGCCACTTTTCAAACTTGATGTTATTTTGAGGGCCAAATTGGTGTTCTATTCACAGAGCACCACACACAATTACTGCCACGGTGGCTGTTTTCAGCAAAGGGTTGCCATGGTGACAAGGAAACAGCTTCTTCATCGACTTGATCGCTCTTTTCTTGTTCTCTCTCCTCTCTTTATACGTGCCTCTCTTTTCACCCAGCCTCCCTCCTGTGCGTCACTGTCGCTGTTTCTCCCTCTCTTTGGCTCAAAGTGGATTACTGTTCAACTTTAATCTGTCGTAATTATGTCATAGAGGTGGATTTATGTGCCTCTGACTGTGTCTGTAATTCTCTTACACACACCTATATATCCCGGCACCCAGGAAGAACTCAAAGGATTATTAGGGAGCAACACAATGGCGTGACTTGGTGGAGATGAGCGTAGCCTATTTATGGGAGAACCAGGTCACATTTACATTTTTTTCCCTCCCCCTATTATTCTCACAAACAACAACTTCCCGCGACATAAATAAATCAAAAAGCTTGCAGAATAAGAAAACATGACTCTAATAGCTATGGCAAATGTATTAGTCACAGCTAAACACACATAGCCATTGTTGCCATTCTTATCGCTCTCCATTCTCTTGTCTAATTCTGCTATGGACACAATTGACATGCAGTTACAGAGCGTAATGTTGTAAGTGAAAGTACTGTGTGTATTATCTGCCCTCTGCCTGAAGTGTTTTAGACAGAATTACTTACATTTACACAATGTGCCCATTGACCGAAAATTCCTCTGTAGCTATAGTATGTTAAAGGTACAAGATGTCAAATTTAGTTGAAATTATTTCGGGGAAGAATGACTGAGGTATTCAGCTGTAACATGGAACTTCACCACTAGAGGTCACTAACTCCTTTACAGCGCACATTTAAGAATTTTCCAAGCAAGAGTGACCGTTTGAATCCAGCCTATTATTCCAAAGTGTTGTCCCTTATTTGTTTGATATGCCTCTTTGGACTGAACACACCGCCTTGCGGCGCAGGAAGTTGCAGTGAACATCTGTAATATTCTGACATTCAGAAACAGACAACTGATTAAATGAAACATAACACTCATAACAATCAGTCCACTAAAGAATTTTCTGAGAAATTGAGCCAAATGTTGCAAAACATTCTGGCTAGCAATGTTGAGGAAAGTGAAATTAAACTCCCTGATCCGGCCCAGATCTGGAATGCACTCAGGAGTAATGGGTTCTTCCCTGACCCACACCACATCCTTCCATTAGGTGGAAATCGGTCTAAACAAACACAAATGAAAACACAATATCCTTGGTAATGTAAATGCTTGTTACTTCCAACCCTACACCCTGCAATCTTCCCATTTACCACAGACTCCTCTAACCCCTCCAGCTCTCCTCATTCATCTTCCTCTGACCTTTCCCAAGCCCTCATTTCCTTTCATATGTCCCCCAACCTTCAATCTCTGTCTCCACGCAAAACACCGAGATTCTTTCCCTCCTCTTCTCATGCTCCTCCTCTGTGCGCAATCATTTATTCATGATCATGACATTGACTCTTGCATTAATTTCATCCTCGCGTTGTGTTGTTGCCTCTCTGTCCGATAGGATCACTTCTTAGACGTGATGGGAGGCCAGGAGTTCCTGCTGCTCCCGCTGGAGGAGATGGAGAGGCTGCTCACCTCCGATGACATCAACGTGCCGGATGAGGAAACAGTGGTGACCTCTCTGCTGACGTGGGTCCGCCACGACGCCGACAGTCGGCGACCTCACCTCTCTTTACTGCTGGCTCACATCCGACTGCCGCTCCTGCAGCCACAGGTGAGAGCAGCCGAGAGTCGCGACTGTTTGATTCAGTGACGATCTCGTCATCAGCTGTTTGTTTTTCTGATGCCAGTCTGAAACAAGCTCTAATACAATGTCACTGCTCTCTTTTCATAAACACTCAAACACACATCCTGATAAGCAATAGAAAAATCCAATCTCTCTAGCCCTCGTCTTCCCAGCGCTGTCTCCTCCACTCCGTTTATACCAATGGTCAAGCAGTGCAGTTTCAAGTGTTGTGAGGGTGTGGCTCTCACCAGAAGGCTGATGAGAGGAGGTTGGATTTATTGCTCGCATTTTGAGTATAGCCTGTAGCAAAAAGAAAATGTAGTATGATGGACTCCTCCTTTAATTTGAGATACATATAGATGATATAGATGTCCATCAGTCATGTCATAGCTATTTCCATGCATCATGATTCGTTTTCTCTGTGGCAGCAGAACATGTTATACTAACCTTTAAAAACTCTGCTGAAATTGGACCAACTGATTAACTGTGAAAGACTCATTATACGCAGACCTGCACACCCTCTCTTGCCTTAGGCTACAGACAACCCATAATGCAACACTCTGAGCATACCAGACAGCTCGTTTCTTTTTTTCGGTGGGGTTTCAGGGAAAAAGAAAATGTGGGCCAGTACATTATTTACTCCTTCCAGATCATTAGCGAACTCTCTGCACCATTATTCACATCATTTGGTGCGAATGCATAGGAATGCTGAGTCTTAAATTGCTAATGAAAGACAGTTGGTGCGTTGTCAAATTTGTTTTTGAGTTGAATGCGAGGAGAGAGTCTGCGTCAGTGTACCCTTGTTTTCCCAGCTCAGATTTGTCTCCTCTCACCTTCTTCTTCGTTTTGGTGCCAATCTGTCTCGCTCACTATCCTCTTTAGGGAAATTTCAGAGACTATAGTCATTATGCTAACTGTAGATCACAGCCATTACTCTGTCAGGTGTGTGCTAGTGTTAGTTTTGTGTGTGTCTGAGTGTGTGCATGCATTTACCTCCTCCCTCGCCTCTAACGAGCAAGTGTAGCAGCACAGTGTCTGATTGGCAATGGGATGCTGAGAAGTTTGTATGCTGGGCAGAAGCCCAGTTAGTGCCCTAAGGCATTGTACACACACACACACACACACAGACACACACACAGGTTTTAAACCTTAATTAAGTGTTATATCTCTCCTAACGCCAGCTAAATTATCTGTTCTCTTCATTTCCCTCATCAGTCATTTCCCTCCATATATAAAGAAAGTGCAGAGTGAACCCACCCCCCCCTGTGGCCCTCTACCCACCAACCCCCCCCCTCCTTTCTGTCTCCTTAGCCTGCATCTATACATCCTGTTTGTGCATTTGTGTGGTACACAGCAGGAACATCTCAGATATACGACTTTGCCCTGGTCAGCTGAAATCGCAAAGTAGCTGCAACATGTAACCAGGGAGAAGATGGATGACAGGGAGGCACAGCAGAGGGAGTAGCGACAGGAGAGAGAGACAGAGACAGAGAGAGAGGGAGAGAGGGAGAGAGGGGGGGTCGCTGAAGACACAGAGCAGAGGGCTTATTCTGCCTTTAACACCAGCACCATGCTGAACGGACAAATGAGTTCACATTCAGCGACCTCATGATTAAAATGGGTTCTAAGCCTCATACAGACAACCAATCAATGCTCATCAACCAATTAGTCAGCTCTCTATCTAGGCCGCCATGTGATTCGCTCATCAAACGGTTATCAATTCACCAGATTAATGCCTTTTAATCCCTGCTCCCCATTACTGCTGTCTCACACACACTGCTGCTAATCTCCTCAGAGGCAGTAAATCAGACAATGTTGACCCAACAGATATTATGTAGGCATCAGAGCAGAGAGGGCAGAGTTCCAATATAAAAGAACAATGTATCATCTGACCATGTCCAGTGTGTTGTACTCGTTCACAACGGTCACACTGAGTAAAGGCTGAGTGTCACGGGCGGCGGCTAAACGCAGTAATCGCTTCAGTACGGGGATGAAAGTCCATATGCTCCGTCGGTCTCACCAGATTGATTAAAGAGGGAAACAAGGAAGCTTAAGAGTAAAGTTCAAGTCCTAATCTCTTTGTCACATGACTCAGACCAGATGAGTTTGCCATTTACACTTGACATGAATCGTGTTTTTTGCCACTGGGCTTCAATCTGAAGCTGCACAGCCACATACTCTCTCACCTGGTATGAACAAATGTCTCTGGTGTCCACTTCAAAATTTGATCACGCTCCTACCCACTCCTGCAGCGCGCTACTTTATCTTATACACTTCTCGGCTCTTTGAAGAAAAACAACAACAAAAAATGGATAAAGAAAAAATATGTAATCCAGTCAGGACGTCTTGCTGTCGTATGGACTGCTTTTTGAAACAGGAAGTAGCCATGTTATCAGTCAGGGGGAATGCCCACAGAGATGGTGGCTGTGGATTGGAAACATTAAAAAAAACAAAGGAAACATACTCGGATGTCTGTGTAATGTGGTCACAATGTGTCCCTGAACACCTTTTTAAAGTGGTTTGGTGAATCGCCTGTGTGTGCGTTTACTCCTGTGATCAGATGTTATGTGATTGCAGTACAATCACAAAACAATTGATTTTATGTACAGGTATGAAAAGGGCCATTGGGTGAGAGGCCGGTATTGAAGGACTGCTGCAGGAGGCTGGAGCCGAAAGAACAGACTCAACAGAGAATGCCCTTGAGAGGTTCCTCGTTTCGAACTAAGCGGCAACCTCCGGAGCTGACGGATGAGCCCAGTAGGGAAGTGGAAAAACGTGCAGTTTCACAGTGTGGCCACTTGAGGCTGGCTCCAAGAGCGGACGAAGGCGGACATTGCTCACAATGAGTGTCATCAGCGCTCTGCAGAAACCTCTGGGTGACGTCGGCCTTTATTTACAGTCTATGCTTGGAGCCCAGAACCTTCTGGGTGTGACGTCAGAAATCACTGTGCCAACAAAAATCTTTTGGCTATTGACTATTCAGCTGTGTTGTGGTTGGTGTGTTGTGCAGGGAATGAGGACTGTGTTTGAATCCAAATCCAAGCCATGGAGCGCATGTAATGTTCGGAATTGTCTTGTAAGGGAAATGAGAGGAGAGATGAGGTTCTGTTTTCCTTTGAATTGAGCTGAGTTTGTGTTATAAGGAGACAAAGGCCGTGTCCGTCTCATCTGTCAAGTGTGAAATGAAACCGAGACGCTAACACCGGTCTGTGGGTCCACGCTGTGGAGTAAAGAGAGGACAGAGGAGGGTGTTGGATGTTTGCGGGATTCCACCCAATCTCAGCCGCCACATTCCATCTTTCACAGCCAGACGGATGAATAACACAGCGGAGGACAAACACGGTTTTCCATCTCTGTCTTTCTTTATCTCACGCACGCACCGATGAATTCCAAAATAGGGTGCACCCTAATTTGCCTCTCTGTGATTGTATGCAGTGGAAGTGTGAGTTCACCCTGGCGTGTAAGCTGCTTATCCATTTAACATGCTTGCTTTACACTCTCCACGTCCGGCTGAGAAAATTGATTTTACATTCACTGGCCACGTTGAATTATTCTGGCCCAATATTTCCTCTTTTTGTGATGCTGGGAATTATGAGGCTCAGCACAGAGGAAAACCAGGGTGTAGAAATAACTTAGCAACCATTTGCGCACACAGCCTGGAAAGTTCGAATTACTTTCTATATCTTCTTTGGAAGCTCAGCAGCTTTCCATCCAACAACAAACACACACACCTACACACACACACACATACACAAACACACACTTATCTAAATGTAAATCATGTATTTCATGTCTTCTTGCCTTCTGGGAAAACGTGCTCATCGCCGCGCTGCCTCTCTCACACACTGATTTCCTGTGGAAGGATTGAAGTGCCTCATGCTACAGCCCCTGGCTGTGTGTGTGTGTGTGTGTGTGTGTGCGCGTGCGTGGGTGTGTGTGTGTGTGTTTGCATGCATGCTCGTGTGCTCATAGATGAGGTTAGAGGGTATGGACTCGTAAACTGATGAGATTTTCAGGAAAGATTAGTCCACCAGTGTCAGATGATCAGTGTGTACATCCTTAGTTTGTGTGTGTGTGTGTGTGTGTGTGTGTGCGTGCGCGCGCGCTCACTAATGGCTGCTGGTCTGATCTAATCTCTGAATCAATGAGAACAGCTTTCTTTCGACCCTCAGACCTCCACAATCAGCGACAATATCGTAACCCACACCATTGCCCACAGTAACACACACACACACACACACACACACACACACACACACACTCTGTATTTGTTTCAGCGGCTTGTTGACAGCAGTCGTCACATGTCCCCTATGCTCACGCGGGAGTTGTTGTGTGTGTGTGTGTAGTTCTTGGCAGACCTTGAGTCCAACCCTCTGCTCCGGGACAGTGTGGAGTGCCAGCGCCTGCTGATGGAGGGGATGAAGTACCACCTTTTGCCGCAGCACCGGCCCCTGCTGCAGAGCCCTCGCACCCGGCCTCGCAAAGCCACCGTGGGGGCCATGTTTGCTGTCGGCGGCATGGACGCCTCAAAAGGTAGAATGGTGACGAGCAGAAATCCACACTCGCCTGCGCAGTACGCCGGGTATTCAAATTGGACTCAGTGAAACGTCCTCTGAGTTTACAGATATGAAAGCTGCCATCTTGCACATTTGAAGTTAGATAGCAATAATGATGAGGGGTGAGGGGTGAAGGGGTTCCAGCAGTGAGATGCTCATATCTGCTCAACCAATTACGGAGTCAGTCTCAGTTGTCAATCATAACACAGCTGCCTGTTTTCACAGCAACTGGAAAAAAATGATTGCATGATCGTTGTGATGCACTTAAACTGACAAAGCATCTTTGAGAAAATGTGTTTTTTTATGTATTTTTCAATGAGTTTTATAACATTATATGAGTCTTTGGATAAAACCAATGCACTCACTCAACAGTTTTGCAATAAATCCTCATCACGCTCAAATACCTCTACTTCCCGTCTGGAGGAGTCAATTAAAAAACTTGTATTTTTTTTTTTTTTTATGTTTACATGTTTACCAGGAGCCACCAGTATTGAGCAGTACTGTCTGCGCCGGGACACGTGGAGGCAGGTGGCCACCATGAGTGGACGCAGGCTTCAGTTCGGAGTCGCCGTCCTCGATGGCCGTCTCTACGTAGTCGGGGGCAGAGATGGACTCAAGACCCTCAACACGGTGGAGTGCTACAACCCACACAGTAAAACCTGGAGCGTCATGCCTCCCATGTCCACGCACAGGCACGGATTAGGTGAGCTGCTTGAGTTTGAAAACTGGCTTAGAAATGTCAACTTGAAATGAATTCAATTCTCCCCATTTGAAGCAGAAATAGCCACGTGAAAAAAGTACACGACAACTAATTTGTCCCAGTAATGACTACATACAGCTACACACACACACACACACTCTCTGCTCCTTTACAAAGGGCGATTAAAGGTGGTCAGATTAATCAATGAACACATACATATATTCTGGACCCTTATGAATAAATACAGTGATACATGTAAGATCCAGGCTCTATTGTTTCTCAGGAAATGTGACAGGAGTGGGTGGGGCACAGTATGTATGTGTGTGTGCAAATGCCATAACCTTTAGTTACCGTGATTCCCCCACAAGTCGGAAATCCAAAGCAGAAGTCCTTGGCAGCCTCTGTCAAGAGGACTCACTCCAACATGGCTCATAAACTTTTTCCTAGAGAACTTCAAATGATTACTTGTTTCCACATTGAGGTCAGAGGTCAACAGTAACTAACCTCCTCTCCTCCAGACTGACTCATCATGTTTTGTCTTCACGGACGCTTCGGCAGAGTGGATGTTACCGCTGTATCTTGTGTGAAGGGCACTCTCTCCACTTTGAGTGCAAATCTACTCTTCTAATTACAGATCTCTCCAAGGCTGAAGCCTCCCCCTTGTACACGTGTGTGTGTGTGTGTGTGTGCGTGCGTGTGTGTGAGAGGAGGCCGGCTTTAAAACACTCACCTGGCAGCACAGATGTTTGGGCTGATAAATCGATGCTAACTCTAACTCACTCACTGCTGCCGCTGTGGCAGCGCTCACAATAAAGTCCCACACTCGTTGTCCTAAATGTGTCTGAGCTGGTGTTGTTGTGCGAAGCTGCCAGGGGCTAATCATGTGTTTGTGCGCTGCAGGTGTAGCTGTGCTGGAGGGCCCCATGTACGCAGTGGGGGGACATGACGGCTGGAGCTACCTCAGCACAGTGGAAAGGTGACGGACAGTTCACACAGCCAGAGAAACAGAGGCTGCTTTTAGAAAGAGATGTTGCCCCTGAATGAAGCAGCTGCAGAAACACAATCTCATAACTGCAGTTTTGTTTTTTTGTTTTTTGCACTTTTACTGGGAAATCCATGAACTATTCAATCTGTGAATCATATGTCAGTGTGTTTCGCGTTTAAGGATTTGCAACGATGTTAGAAAATATCGTAAATGTTTGTCATTGTCCAAGGTGACCTCTTAAAAATGTTGGGGTTTTTTTTCTAATAAAGAAATACAGTGCAATAATATGGGGAAATGGTAAAAGCAAGATAAACTTGGCAGAAGGAATCATTTATAACAAATAGTTAAATAATGATTTGTATCAGGGGCCGGAGTAAACGGATCCCTTGAAGTTCTGCCTCATAAGGAAGCTGTTGTCCTCTGGTTGTTCCAGGTGGGACCCTCAGGCTCGACAGTGGAGTTTTGTCGCCAGTATGGCGACGCCCAGAAGCACCGTGGGAGTAGCTGTGCTTAACGGAAAGTAAGTGAGCGCAAACATCTTTAACTACACAAAATCCAAAGGATAGACGTATCACTCATCTGCGACTCCATGTTTTTATGCACATTCATCATGAAAATGTCCAATTTTCGACCCAACTGATGATTGTTACCATGTTGCCCATTTTCCAGCTGGAAGTGCCATCACAAGATGTGTTTCATGTGGTCATAAAGGGATGAACATGCTCGGCAATAGCACTTTTGTAGGCGACCATGTTCACGTTCATGTTCACCACATGTCCACGTGCATTGAGTTGCTGCGCTGTGATTGGCAGATTTGATATTTACATTCTTTTTCCTGATCGCATTCCTCATAATGTAATTACGCTAAGTCAGTTCTCAGTTGAATAGTAGCACCACAGACCACGCCCTCCAAACTAATGATCATTCCATGTCAATAAAACAACCTCCACATATGCGGGATTTATTACCGTGTTCTGCTGCGTGTTGTACCAGAACACATTAGCTTTAACTAGGTGTATCTAATAAACTGCCAACTGGGAGCTTTAATAGGCTGCTTTGATAAGTTCAGGGCTCAGATCTCCTCGTTTGGCTCAGAATCCTCCTGCAGCAGCAGACAGACACGGCAGCTTATTAAAACTGCAGCATTGCACCGTTGTTCCTCTTATTTTGGTGCCTTGGAGAGACTCCACAGAGAGAGGCTTTATAGATGCTAATTAATATGGAAACAACCGGCTCGTGTTATCCGTGCCCAGCAGTGGTGTATGTGTGTGGCTGTGGCTGTTTGTGGGTATGCATCTATGTGTTGTGTATTCTCTGGGCTCTTTTGCCTGATGGAGCTCATTACCTGCTCGACTGGTTCTGATTCATTGGTTTCTTTACCCCCCGTAACTCCGCAAACATGGATGCACACACACACACACACACACACACACACACACACACTTAGTGACTGCTCGGGGCTGTAATTCCCCCAGAGTCGACATAAATACGAACACACACCCATGTGCCGTCTGCTTAATTGTCATTCAATTGAAAAGGGACTTCCAGAGTCCAGAAACAAGCGTTGTGTCTTCTGTGTGACCTTCGCCCTGTCGTCCACTGAGACTGCGCCGTCTCCCTGTCTCCCTCAGGTTGTATGCTGTCGGAGGCCGTGATGGCTCATCGTGCCTGCGCTCGGTGGAGTGTTTCGACCCCCACACCAACAGGTCAGAGAGCAGGGACTTCATCTGGCCAGAATTAATTGCTGCCTCCTGCTTTATTTCTCGCTTTAGTTAGCCACAGATCAGAGGAGACAGCTAAGCCTCTCAGGACGCCAGAACGGACCACGGGCAGCCAACTTGTGTTCCACCAGTACATTGATTATAGTTTCCAGTGGAGCAGCTGCGAACATGTTTTTATTTGTCCCCAGAAAATAATTCCAATTTGGGGGGGAAAAAACTGCTGATTTTTGGAAGGTTTCAAGTCGCTACTGTGGTGAGATTTTAATTTCTTGATTTCTCCATGCACAGGTGGAGTGGTTGTGCTCCCATGGCAAAAAGGCGTGGCGGTGTGGGCGTGGCCACGTGGCACGGCTTCTTGTACGCCATCGGGGGTCATGACGCTCCGGCCTCTTCGCTGGCGTCACGGTTAAGTGACTGTGTGGAGAGGTGAGCGAACTGGTTACTATTCCCTGCTTTCAAAAATCATATGGAAAAAGAACGTGTGTGTGTGTGTGTGTGTGTCCGTTATGTGAACAGGTGCGCATCACATCTATTATATATGTGCAGGTATGACCCTCAGACAGACGCGTGGACCGCAGTCGCTCCCATGAGCATCAGCAGAGATGCCGTTGGTGTCTGTCTCCTTGGCGACCGCCTCTATGCTGTGGGCGGGTACGACGGCCAGGTCTATCTCAACACAGTGGAAGCCTACGACCCTCAGACCAACGAGTGGACACAGGTATGTACGTTCACATTGCACACACACATGCATCTACAGTAGCTAGTGTTATTCACAGTAGATTTATGTGCTTATATATATATATATACATATATATATTAATGTGCTCACACATTCACTGCCGTTTGTAAACTCGAGTAATGAATCATGGTGTACACCGATGGAACTGTTGCAGCTTCCCGCCCACACAACCTGTCACAGTATAAGTGTCAGATTCCTGCGTGTTAACATCGTCCTTGTGGCAGCAGCAGCAGGAGAGTCTACAGGAGGCTGTTCCAAAGTTGAACAGTCTCATCGAGCTGCAGTCGATCTCACTTCAGTTCATCTCCCATAGCCTCCGAGGATTTCCAACCTCGGTGGCAGGGAAGTTTGTCATTTTTAGAAAAACACATCACGCTGGGAACAAGAAAGGGTGCGGATGTCGGCAGGTAGAGAAATCAGATTGTTTAAACGTACACATGAGGACAAAGGGGGTGCGAGCGGACACGTTTAGACTATTAAATATAGGTCTGTGATCGCTGTCGACAGCAAGACCACAAACCAATGTGTGTGTTGTCGTCCTGTCACTTCAGCTATAAATCTGTGTGTTTACATAAGGGCACTGTTTACACTTTTCATTTAATTTGGTCAAATCCATTTTGCATTGTATAGACTTCATGGCTCATCCCTCGTGGGTCTCGATAATCTGCGATTAAGGCAGCAGCTGGTGTGAGTGGCTGACGTGCTAACAAGGAGGCTAAAACCGCTAGTATGTCCTCTGGGACTTCGGGGGGGGGGGTGAGTTTTATCCAACGCACAGCGCCACCCACTGGCCACTCGGATACTCACCCGCTTTCCCAACCTCTCTCCCATCAGGGTCACAGCAACATGGTGGTATTAGGACACGTAAACAATGCGCAGCAGCTGTCACAGCAGGTGGAAGCTTTCCCAAAGACGCCAACACCACTGATTATTACCATTTTTCTTTTAGGCATTGAGGAGCAAAGACGATTTAGCAAGTCATGGAAAAGTCACCTTCATGGGTGCGCTCATGGTCTGTACTTTGGTCTTTATCAAGTCTTGAAGACCTCTCTAAGTGCTTTTCAGGACAGTTTCACATTCACCCAGTCACTCACACATTCATACTGTGCTTCTGTTTGCAGCACTTTGTATCCATGAGTACATGGGGCAGTGTGGGGTTCCGTAATTTGCCCAAGGACACAAGGGCGGGACTCATGTAGCGCCCATGAGAGCCCTCATGGAACGAGTGTCCTATACATGTTTTTTAAAGCGGAGCTTGCTCTTGGTAGCTTTTCCAGGATTATCATCCCCAGCTCTGAGATATAAAACGTGTTTAGCATACGTTTAGAATTACACACAAAGTTAAATGAGACAGTTTGAGCCTTCTAATTAGAAGCGGTGGCTAAAAGTCAGAAAAGAGCAAACTACCACAAAAGACACAAGATTCAGTTTGGAACATTTATGGAAGAAATACGCAATAATGTTGAATGTATAAACATAACGCATTGTTAAACCTTACAGACCAATAATTGTCGATCTCCACAATATATCTGATCTGTGTAAACAAGTAGTAAAGCAGGGATTTCCGAAAAACTGAGGCCAAGCAAATTGCGGATTGATTATTGAGCACGTTTCATGATGCAATGAAAACAAAAAACAGACGCGTGTTCAAGGTTCTGTGTTGTTGTATCCTGCTGTGTGCGGCACAGGAACAAAGCGCTGCAGCTCCATGTTTAGTTTGTACTCGGGGAACAGTAGGAGAGTTTGTTTCCTATAAATGTGAGTCTTAAGCCACTGAAGGATTTACAGACAAGCAGCGGTAGTTGGAACTCTATTTTCTGACACACTGGAGGACACTGAAGTGATTTGTTCCCTTCTCCTGCTCTTTTATTCCAACAACAGTTTTTTTGAATGAGCTCAGTGAGTTTTTATGAGGAGACGAGAGAAAAGAACAATACATGAATCTGAGCACTGAGACATGAAATGACGTTTTTGATATAGATTGCATCTGATTGCATTGAACTAATACTATTATACCAGGATATGTTCAGTAAGATATATAACTCCAACGATCACCAACGACAGTGTCTTTAGGCTGAGGACACACTGCAAGATCTTTATGCCAGGTTTTACCCACAATTCACAGCTGGGTAAAGTCTGCACCCGTCTGCACTAGTTCGGGACAGTCGGCTTGATAGTTGGCACAGAATCTGTTAGTGTGGGAGGGAAACAGACCCAGATCAAGCGCAGTCGCAGTCAATCAGATATGTTTGAATTTTTTTTTGCCAAATCTGGAGCAATCGAGTGATCTGAACTGATCAATGACCCAAATGGAAACACGGGGCGAACAGCGTAAAGGTCAAAACGTACTCTACAAGAACAGAGAACTTAGTTCTTGCTCCCAGGGCTGCAAGAACAAAGTGATGTCATCTTGTTCTTGCAGCCCTGGTTTGGGAGTTCTTGCAGCTCGTTCTTGACACATTATCTGGGCAGAACGTTGTTCTTGTGCTTGTGTCAGACAGCCGTCGTGTGATTGGTCAGAAATTTGTTCTGCCGTCAAAGTTCTTGTGAGGTAAGTTATGTCCTGGCCAGAAAGAACTTTGTTCTCGTTCTTGCGGAGGATGTATTGAGCTTAAGAGGGAGGGTGGAGAGAAAGCAAGTAATAGCAGCATCGCGCTGATTGTCATCCATGTTTATTTAGGTCTTCTGCTTCTTCTCTCTCTCTCTCTCTCTCTCTCCTCCTCTTCTTCTTGGTATCTTTGTTTCCAATTGTATCTTTGTTTGCAAGAGTTTGCGCGAGAGTTGGATGTGTTCGGTTGGCTTTAGTCGATTTGACAAACCATTTATTCTGTGATCCCTCATCAGTTGTTAAGTGTGTGATCCACAGTCGCTCAGTCGACTCAATCATGTCAGTGTGTACTCCTCCTCTTTTCGTAATCATTAAAGACGGTGGAGCTCCAGCTAATTCTAGAACCTTCCGACCCAAGTCTTTCACGTCAGACGTTTCACGAAAGTTCAAAGAAAGCTCTC
>JAFBJT010107938.1:230876-251745 GCA_016785325.1 Chascanopsetta lugubris | reverse complement strand
CAAACCCTTTCCCTGCACTCGTAAGGAAATAGCTCTGGATTCTAAAAAAAGAAAGAAAAAAAAGAAAAAAAAACAGCAGAGGGGTAAATGATGTCATTCTGGCAGTGGTGAAAGTGAAATGTGATTTTATTTTATTCTATTTGTGTGTGTGTGTGTGTGTGTGTGTGAGAGAGAGAGAGAGAGAGAGAGAGAGAGAGAGAGAAGGATGCCACTATCAGGTCAGGCTGGTGGGCTCCGTGCCGTCATAAAGTGAGTGAATCCGGGTCAGTCCCACATCTTTTCCATTCTGTTGGCTCGTCTCCTCTCCTCTCTGTTGTCCAACTTTCTCATTTGGTCGCACCCCCGCCCCTCCTTCCCCCCTCCTCCCTCCTCCCCCCTCCTCCCATCTCCTTCCTTGAGGGCCAGACTGTGGTTCCTGTCGATAGAATCAGTGGAAAACTGTTTGGAAACCCAAAACCTCAGTGAAATTATTTGATTACAACCTCCCATTACTTGCTGGTTTGGAGGCATTAGAACGTCCGTGGAGAAGTAATGATTTCCATTTTGTGTTTGAGCTGTAACAGAATATTTAGTGTGGGTTATTTCCAAGGACAGCGTAAGAACGGTGGCTTGATTTTTTTTTTTTGGTTGTTTATACGTTTTTTAAATTGACACTATCAGCATGGAAACACAGATAGAAGTGAGAGAGGGAGTCAAGGCGCCGTTAACTGAAACTGGAAAACTTGTGTAACTGTTTCCCCCCCTAAACTGCCTCCCGCCTTCTCCCATGCACTCACCAAACCCGAGATGATTCCGACTATTACACGGAGGGAAAGCGCTGCAGTGGTTGATTAATTAGTCAAAAGTCACAGAAATATGACCCTGCAGAACAACAGGAGAGGGGGGGGACTAATTAAGGCTACCTTGTCTCTCACATGGCAATTAAAAAACAACAAAGCTCTGCATATTTCCACCCCAAATCTCTCCATCGCTTTGTCTCCTGCTCCCTCCTCCTCTCAAACTGTCATGACCCAATTTATCCTTTTCATTCATCTCCTGAAAGACGTGTTCCATCATCTTTATGCCGTTAAAGGTTATGAAAATCACGGCCGAGGATGAGAGAGAGAGGGCGAGAGAGAGAGAGAGAGAGAGAGAGAGAGAGAGAGAGAGAGAGAGAGAGAGACTCATAAGAAGGAAGTTGGAGTGGAGGTTAAGAGAGGAGGCCATGAGAGGACTTCCACGACACTGTTCGTACGGGCTATTTACAATGTGCGTTGTGTCGGGACACGTTCATATACAGTAGCATGTGTGCGTGCATTAACTTCTGCTTGTGTGTGTGTGTGTGTGTGTGCGGAACATAAACGTGTGTATGAGTGTGTGTGTGTGTGTGTGTGTGTGTGTGTGTGTGTGACTGTGCTGTTTGGCAGATAGAAGGCTGTGAGTGCAGCCTGTCACAGCCCAGCCCTGATTACTCTGCACCATTCATCAAAGTGTCACCTCCCTGACAGCTGCTAATAAATATACTGCCACAGACCCCCACTCACACCTGGCAGCGCACCACATTCACACACACACACACACACACATACATACACACACCATACCCTCCCCTCCACACACACACACACACATTCTGCCATCCCCAGCACCAAACACAGCTCCAACGGAAACACATCCTCGAACTCATTTGCTAATTGCTGCATTTCCCATCAATTCTGTTTCTGTCTTGTTTCCTGTCAGCGGGAGCGAGAGGATTTAAATGAATTCATGAATTATACGAATAAGCGAAAGGGAAACATCCTCCATTACTCCAGACTTTTTGACCTGGACTTTGCCCCGACGTGCGCCATCGTCTTCCCCCCAGAGTTTCTTTAATTGCGAACATCAATACGACCCAAAAAACTAAAGCGTCCCTTTTACAGCAAAGGCTTAATGGACTGATGTTTAATGCAGTGTGTCCCAGCTGTTACACGCCCTGCATCTACACACACTTCCCGTAATGCACCCTCCAAATGACATTGTTACTCCGACTGTTGTTTTCGCCCCCGCGTTTATGTCAACGCGTCCGACTGCTCGCCGCCAAGGTCACGGCCAACGCTGGGAACTCTTTCGCCGAACACGGAGCGGCCGTGTTCGTGCAGAGGACGGCAAAAGGACCCCGCCTCAAAAATGTGCATTTACATGTAATTGCCGTGGCGCTTGTTTTCTTTCATTCGCAGCGAGCGAGGAAAACCCATGTGGTCATGTCGCCTGTGTTTATCTATGATGGGCAACTATACTCTATGCGACTGCTGCAATGATCTGCTCTCACTGTACAGAGCAGCCTCCCCAGCAGATGCTCCCCGGCTCCCCCTGTTGGGAGACAGATGAAGCGTGTGACTCATCAGGGCTCTGTGTGTGTGTGTGTGTGTGTGTGTGTGTGTGTGTGTGTGTGTGTTCCTCAGTGCGTGGGTATAGGGTGATCTGGTGGCGGAAGCGTGGATATTGGAATATCCTGCACTGGAAGGTGTCCTTGCCAAGCTGTGCGTGTATGTGTGTGTGGGCAAGCGTGTGTGGTCATGAGGCTGCGGGCACGCTGCGCTGGCAGATGGCATCACTGCGCTGCCGGGCCACCCTGGCTAACAGGGGGAGGACGGGGAGAGGGTGGGACAGGAGACGGAGATGGGACGCGAGTCAAAGGGAGGGACGGGTGAGGACGTTCGTGAAGGAAGGAAGAATTGAAAAAAGAAAAAGAAACCATGAGTGGAGCCACAGCGGTGGGTGAGGAGCGGGTTTGGAAGCGACTGTGATGAGGTGATGAATGAGTGGATGAATGAATGAATGAATGAGGGGGATGAGCACAGGACAGGGAGGCAGAGGCCCTCCGGAGCGCCACCATCATCTCCCAACATTATTTGCCATTTCTTCCTCCCACGCAACTTAACTCAATATTCTTTCATTCTTACAATTTTGCTCCTCTAAGCGCAATTCAGCGGCGGTCAGTTGCCAGCTGCGCTCCACTTTGTGCTGTGTGCATATGCCTGTGTGTGTGTGTGTGTGTGTGTGTGTGTTGGCGTTTGCTATACGTGTGTGCTGGGCAGCAGGGCTGGGCCAGGTGTGGAGTGGGAGCACTGGGAAGACTGGGAACAGTGGGCCTGTTAATTAGAGAGAGGTGATTAATGGGACAACAGAGAAAGACTGAGCGCCGTGTTGTGGGGAGGAGAGATGGAAGGAGGGATGGAAGGTGGGAGGTGTCGAAGGAGAGGAGGCAGGTGGGGTTGAGGGGAGGAGGGGGGGGGGGGTAAACAGTTTGGGAAAATATGTGATGGTGTAAAAAATGTAACAACATCAAATAAACAGGGGGATTATTACAGGACGCACGCGACTGGCGACGTGCTCGGGCGCCACACATGGCAGCGACAGCGCGCCGCCGCGCGTCCGCGGTGACGTCTGCCGCGGGATCCTGTGCGTTATTGAGATGTAAGAAGTGGCGTTGTGACAAAGACTCCTCGGGGGATGTGGCATGTAAACACCAATCATTTGGCAGATGCGCCGCGAGCAAATTGGCAGTGTATTCCCCGCGGCCGAGCCACACACCATTATCAGGATTGAGACTAATCGTGTGCCGTCTCCCATATGAGGAGCAATTAATTCACACTGAATCAAACTGCAAGAGAAGCCGAGCGAGGGGCTGGAGGAAGACGGCGGGGATGGAGAGACGCGGAGAGAGAGAGGGAGAGAGAGAGAGAGAGAGAGAGAGAGAGAGAGAGAGAGAGGAGCCGAGGTAAAACGAGGGAGAAGTTTGCATACTTTGACACCTTATCGCCGGGATGAAAACGTACAGAAAAATAAACGCCGGTGTTAAGTTTGGCTCCTCGGAGACACTTTCGGGGCTCGGTCTTGTTTTTTTGACTTTCTGCGAAAATTAAAGACGAACGAGGGAGGCAGGACGCGAGAGAGCGGGAGACAATAGACCCGGGAGAGAGGGGGGGAGAGAGAGAGAGAGAGAGAGAGAGAGAGAGAGAGAGCGGTCCCTGTGAACATTTATAAATGTATTCTCACAAAGATCTGACAGCGTGATAGTTTTACACTATCTGTATTTCTAGAAATATGACACTTACAAGGAATCATTAACGTGAGGTTTCCCCGCTCTCACCTCAATCCGGGCTGGAGGCGCTGCGGCGGCGCGCCCGCACAGCCAGACGCCCAGCCATTATTTCCTGTCTGATTGCTCTGCGGCCAGTGCGATTAAGGAAGAGGACTAAAAGGTAATTTTTCACCGTGATGGACAGAAGAGGAGAGAAAAGTCGAGCTGGTCTGGGTTTAATCTCCCGCAGATGGAGGGAGGAAGGGAGGGAGGGAGGGAGGGAGGGAGGGAGGGAGCGAGGGAGGGACGGCAGAGGAGAGGAGGGGAGGCCATCGTTTCCAGGGATACAGTACCTAAATTAATCGTGCGATGGCCCGATGGCCTTTCGGATAAGATAAGTAGCATTATAATCAGGAGGGCCGCGCGGAGGAGCAGGCGGAGACCAGCCAAGGGAGGCTATTCAAACACTCATCCACCCGAAAGGATTTGTCCTTTAAAGGTGCAGTGTGTAAAGCCCGGAGGTAATTATTTCCCTTTCCATTGCCAGAAAGGGAATATGAACGACTGTATAACATTACAAGTTTAAAGTGTACAATATGTTGTTTTGATTAACACCTTTCTTTTCAGCAGACTCGACACCGTTACGTTTTAATGAGAACAGACGGCTGCCATAGGTTCTCCACATGCTCAATATCCAGCTGCAACATGCAACACACACACACACACACACACACACACACACACACACACACACACACACTTGTACCTTCAAACTTTTATACCATTCCAGTGGAATACCTAAATATGTTGACGTACGACGGTGCAAGTAAATGGGCAAAAAAGAGAGTAGATAGAGAGCAAATTAGAGGCAGAGGACAACCGGGAAGAGAGATGTTTCTGAAAACTCTTGCAATTCATCACTTTGTCAGCGCGCAGCCGAGTTGTGTTGGTAATTCGTAAAGCGTTGTTCGCAACCTGGCGGAGGAAACGCGGAGCGGGAGATGAGGACACAGGCGATGCTGCTGTGAGAGCAGCGAGTGTTTGTCTCTGTGGGAGATTCATTTCAGACTCCACCAACTGCCAGAGAGCAGCGGCTCACATGACGGACGGGCGACGGAATCCAAACGCCAGCTGATGCAGGAGCGAGCGCTGACACCTTGAGATGTTTACTGTAAAAACAACTCTGCCATGTATTCCACTCTGACTGACTGACACCGTTGGACACTGTCAATAAAGTTTAGACAAGTCTTTGTGTGATGTATTGAAAAGGTCAACCAAAGGGAAACACTAACATTGGACTTTGGACGCGTCCGGTGGTAAAGGGTTCGGGTGAAGACGGTGCAGATGAACAGGCCTCACATCACCATGAAACTAAGAAGCGTGCACTTGTCTGTTGTATAAGAAGGTTGTTCAACATGGCAGCCACCAGTGACAGGCTCTGTCCCTCATCTGAATATACAGTGAACCCTCTCTGGTCATGGAATCATTCATGAAAACATCAGCATAAGTATTTCACATTCCATTACTGCAAACAGAAGGTGAAGTCATTCGTGATAGAAATCGCACACACTGCTCCTTTAAACTCAGTGCGTAGAAATAAACCAAAGGAGAACAATCGCTCTCTCTCCAACACCAGCTCCAACAATCGATACATGTTCATTTGATCCAGTTGAGGACAACTAACAAACCTCCATTCTACACAAACTCCAGATTTTGGTCAACACTGTAAAACCTTTGCCGTAAAAAACTTTGAGGAGTCTTCATGAAATGAAACAGCGGTGCCACAGAAACCGGGGTGAAATGTTGTGAAACATCTAACACGATGGATCGGATGAGTCAGCGGCTCCTCAGACGGATCTGTGATTGATTCCCGTCCTCACCATCAGAGTCAGTATGTGCTCTGCTTGGCCTCATCAGTAGAAAATATGCTTGGACTCAACTTTGTTTTGTTTGCACATCAATAATCTCCATCACCAACAGATACCGGCACCTTTCCTCTCAGTGCTGTCCTGGCAACTCTACCGGAGAAAGAGGTTTATCAGCTTGTTATGTCAATCTCTGTACCCCCTGCTTTGAAGTTTTATGTGTGTGTGTGTGTGTGTGTGTGTGTGTGTGTGTGTACTTGTGCATATCAGCATACTCTTAAATAGAGTGTCGGCTTTCTCTCAGCCCCAGTTTCGCTCCCACTGAGTGACTGTGTGTGTGTGTGTGTGTGTGTGTGTGTGTGTGTGTGTGTGTGTGTGTGTGTGTGTGTGTGTGTGTGTGTGTGCGCGTGTGTTTCCCGCAGAGCAAACATGTTAGTACGTCTGTTCTCGCAGTGGGCAAACAGTGAAGGGGGCTCATGAGCGATGTTAATGGGCAGAAGAAGGAGTGGGGTAAAGGGTGGCTCATGGAGGGGGAGAATCCAGTGTGGAGCCTTGCATCAGTACTTATTGCTGGTGTGAAGTGGCGCGCGTGTGTGTGTGTGTGTGTGTGTGTGTGTGTGTGTGTAAATCGTGTGTGTTCAGGGGCCACAGGGCAACCTCAGAAAAACTCCACTAATTGCAACTACTGGGTTTTACCTGAGGGTCTTCGCTGGCTAATATCATTAGCTAATCTGCTGTGTGTTGTCCCCCTTGCCCTCTCCATCAGAGCCCCCCACCCCACCCACCCGCTCCAGCAGCACAACCGGCAGCATCCAACCCCCCCACCTGAAAAAAATAAAAAAAACATTAAAAAAATAAAAATAAAAAATACACCCCCCCCCCCATCGTCCCTTCTTCCCAGAGCCCAGTGCAGACTGCTGAGTCCGGGCTTGTGCTGCTGGAAGGGCCCTGCATCTGGGCTTCACTGACAAAGAAGATTAATACCTCAGTTACACACACACACACACACACACACACACACACACACACACACACACACCCTCAAGCCTGGGCACACTCAGACACATCCGCACCCACGCAGCCAGCTACCCTCATGGATCCCTTTCAAATGCACACAAACACCCGAGCTCCGTCCAACCTCAATCAAAACTAAAAACAGAGGGAAGCGGAGCATCCGAACCCTCCCACCTCCAGAACTCGCTCATCCCGGCTCTGTTGGAGGCTGGAGGCTGAGGACCACTCCAAGTTTACCTCCCCGTTTCCCCTTCTTCTTAACCCCCCCCCCCCCCCCCCCCCCCCCCCCCCCCCCCCCCCCCCCCCCTTCCCCCCCCGTTTCCCCTTCTTCTTACCCCCCCCCCCCCGCAACCCTCCACCCCACCCTCCTCCTCCTCCTCCTCCCACCAGCATCCTCACACCCCACTTTAAATAGAATCTCCAGGCCACAGAAAAACAACTTTCTGCTGATGCGACGACTCCTTCATCCTTCCCCATCTTTCCCCTCTTCCTCCCACTCTAATCACACACACCTATGGTTACAGGGGGAGAGCTGGGGCTGAATATGAGCCGCGAGCAGTGATGCAGGCGTTACATGCGAGCGGGCTGCAGCGTGCTCCTTGTGCCCCCCCCCTGTGGGGCGGACGTCCACAAGGCAAACACTCTCCCGTGTGCCCCTTTCATTTCATTTCAAACGGCATCCTGGTTCAAACTTACGACGCGCCTTAAAAAAGTTTGAAAGGAAATTGGAAAGGAAATGATTGACTGAAAATGGAATCAAACCGTTCTTGTTTCTTTTCACCCGGCATATTCTTTATGTTTCAGGGAAATGGGACACCAACGTCTAGTACACCCTTTCTGGGACTGAGATGCTGGTGATGATGGTAAATGATCAATAGTCTGTATTTAGATGCATATATAGAGAGAGCTTTATCAAGTCCTGACGACCACCCAAAGAAAAAAAAATATATATATAAGAGTATATGGGACAATGTGGGGTTGAGTGCCTTGCCCAAGCGTACTGAATGGGGCGAGGCAGGAATCCAACCCCGACCCTCCGTCAGAGGACAAGTCCTCTGACCCCCTCGGCCCCCGCTTGCCCCACGGCGACGAGAAAACATTACATCTTCCCGGATTTGAGGTCTTTCTACTCTTCACCTCTGTGTGGACATGGTGGAAACTCCCCAGCATTCCCCTGGGAAGCTGCCAAATGTGTGGTTTGGCCCTCAGGAGAAAGAGGTGGGTGGGTGGGGGTGGGGGTGAGGGTGGGGGGGGGCAGCATGTCAGAGGGGCGAGAGGTGTTGACTTAACCTCCTCACACAGCGTTCACCTGTGACGGGCCCCGTGTGACTCAAGAACCACACCTGTCACCGGCGGAGGCCCCGGGAGTGAACTTGCTATGAAAATGAGGTGTGGGAACAGCGTTGGACTGTAGCTCCGCGGAGGAGAGGATCAAGATAGAAGCGATCGCTACTCTGGCACATCTCCTCCGCGCAGCCAAACACTTCCCTGTGTCAGCACATTGGCGGCTTGTCAAAGAGGCTGAGGCAGGAGGAAGAACCGGGAGAGACGGGGGATCCACATCTGTGCAGAGATCCACAGAGCAGGACGCAGAGGAGGAGGAGGAGGAGGAGGAGGAGGAGGAGGAGGGTGACGTCGCTGTGGGTGAAGATGACCACGCAACCCCAACAGAGGTGAGTGACATCAGACTACGGAGCCTAAAGAGGGGGAGTCAATTGTTTAGAGACAAAATTGCACAGGCAGGATACTTGGTGACGCCGATTAGGACTTGGTGTTTACTGTCGTCATTCTGGCCCGAGTGCGATTCAATGTACATTTTATGTGGATGTTAAGAAGTAAATATTTATCTAATAATAAGTGTTGTTAATTCCATTAACTTTTTCCATTCAAACGTTTCAAAAGCGATCCAACATTTCACATGTATTTATTTTATTCATTGGAATTAAATTTTAAACGAAAGTTAAGTACCAGCTATAAATGTAATGTATTGCAAAGGGATCTTTTTTTTAATATACATATTACATATTGTACATTTCATTCTCATCCAAGTGTGACTGGTGTGTACCGGTGAGAGTTTATACAGGAATGGCAACAAAAGTGATTTAACTGATTTGATATCAGGCTTTATAGCCTCTGTGAAAATATATCAAACCGTCTTTTCGACCCTGTGAAAGGGGAGGCAGGGAAAATATAGGTAATAACATTTAAACCAAAAATAATAAAACGCTTTTACCATGTAATTTTACCATGAGTCATATTTCAATATCAGAATATAAAAAGGAGAACATTTGTGAGCATTATAAAATGAATAACTACAGTGGGAAGTGTCATGATCAAACTTGTAATGTTGTTTGGGGCATATTGTAGGTGCATTCCTCCAATCTCTCTGCCCTATCGGACCCGTATTCCATGTCCTTATAAATAATTCATTTTTTAATCTGATTTCCCAGAGCGATTCTCAGTGTGTTAGTCACATATTCAATAACGGTGCACGGTGAATAATCTGGCTGTGTTTCCGTGTCCCCCCACTAACCCCCCCTCCCCCCCACCACCCCACCCGCCCCATCGAGTTCTGTGGAGGGGTTAGTGTGTGTGTGTGTTTGTGTGTGCGTGTGTGTGTGGGGGGGGGGGGTCTATTGGAAAGTGACTGTGGTGGAGGAGGAGGAGGAGGAGGAGGAGGAGACAGGTGCATCATCACTCAACATCCCTACAGGTTGACAATGAACTGATGCATGTATTTCCACTACACTTCCATGTTTGGGATTATTTTCGTCTGCGGCCCGAACATCCGCACGATTCCTCCAGTGATTGAACAATTTGTTAGTTGACAATGAGAGGAGTGGAAATTAAAAAGTCACAGGACATTTGGTTTCCACGTTTGTTCTTTTCAGCACGCTGCTGTTTATCACCACATTCAGGGTGCAACTGAAAAAGAACTCTTGCATGAATACGTTTTCTCCATTCCTTCATTTATTGTGAAGGACAGACATGCACAGAAGACAACTAATTTGATACTCACTATTAACTGTCTTTTCAATTCATCGATTTAAGTCATAAAAAGAAGAAAAAAAATTATTTTGGCATTTGCTAGCAATTAGTTTGAAATAAACATGTATTCTATGTCATTTAACTGTCATTTAAAACTCTTGCAGATTAAAAAAAGAGATTATATGATACAGTATGTTTTTATAGTGCATCACACTGCAAAGTGCTGGTTCTTTAAAGGGTAGCAATCACCTTCAGGGTGCAGAGTTTACTGCTCCACTTGTGGGCACATGAGCAATGGTTCTAAACAGACATGTCTGATTGTTTTACATCTTAATTGCAGATGATTTAAATGATCATTTATAATCTATCAAGATGATATGTTGCTGCAGCCATAATTCTCCCCTTGCCCATATTTTTTAGGATTTGAACAAAGGGGGGAAAAATGAAACACTGATGTAAAATTCTCAATTCCAGAAACACACACGACATCTTATTTTCCATATTTCTGACTATTGGTTCTGGGATTATTTCCAGCGTCTTCACACAAAACCAAAAATGTTGAAAAGCAAGACAAGTGATTGACGGCGGCGGAGAGGGAAAATTGATGGGAGAATTTATCTTTAATAATATAGAACAAATCTTTTTCTTTCTTTTTTTTTTTTAAAAAGTGCTCAAACTTAAGTATGACACAAGCAAATTTGAGGAGTTAGTGGGACGACCTCAGCAAAACATGCCTCTGTGTCCTCTCCCCCACAGTGTCCTGGGAGTTCGTCACAGCCACACTGTCTGGCCACAAACACACAAACATGCAAGTGCAGTTCACCAAGACCTCACAAACACAACCAATTCCAATATGTCACCGCATTTCAATTCCGTCTATTTAAAAAAAAAAATAGCATCTATCAACTTTCAGTCCCATCGTTATTACATCGATCAGCTGAGACGCACAACAATGGAGGCGGAGAGAGTTTGCAAAGTGTCGGTGTAAATAAAAGTGAGGCCACAGGGACGGAAAATTCCACGGCGAGAGAGAGAGAGAGAGAGAGAGAGAGCGACTAAACAGAGGAGCGATGTGCACTTGCATGAACTTATTGTGGGGACGTTCAAATCACAGCAATTGTCTGTTTCAGACAACACAACTGTGTGTAACCTGACCTGAGTTATGAAAACAATAAATGAAAAACACAGACAGTTATTATGAAACTGGTGTACTTTTTTGTTTAAATATCCTGCTTTCTGTGTTTAAACAGAGAAATCACAGACAGAGGTGTGTGTGTGTGTGTGCGCGCGCGTGTGTGTGCATGTGTGTGTGTGTCGCCACTTCTGACACTGCCTCACCACGTCTCTACCAAACATCCAATTAGTGCTCCTGCTTGTGTCCACTCAGCAAGTCTGTTCATATTCAACGGCATTAAGTAACTCAATATGAAATGATGGACCCCCCCCCCCCCCCCCCCCCCCCCCACCTCCCCCACCCCCCCCTCCTCCTGCAAAACTCCTCATTTATTAACTCTTTTATCGTGTAATTCCTTGTAACTAAGACACCTGACCTCTGACCAGCAGCGTGAGTTAATGATGAAGAGGTCTTGTGGCAGGATGTGGTGTGGCTCCGGAGGGGAGACGGACTCTTGGCTTCAAACGGGACAGCAAGTGCAAAACACTGTCACATCTGCGCGCACACACACACACACACACACACACACACACACACACACACACACACACACACACACACACACACACACACACACACACACACACACACACACAAAGTCACATGAATCTGCAGCTGCAAGCGGCATGGACCCTCAACAGTTGGCTGCATAAACCTTGAGCACCCCCTAGTGTTGGTTCTCCATAGTCCACAGCAGAGCACAGCCACACAGAGAGAGGCGTTTTTGTCAAGGACAGACACAAATTCAAAAAGTGAGAGAAGATGAAAGTGACAGTGCGACAGCATCGAAACATATAATCCCTGTAGAAAATGCACTTCTCCACACGAAGAGACAATAATAAGTGGTTTGATGTTTCCTCTGTGAAGAGCAACAAACGGGTTCGTAAATGACCGAACTTTCAGAAAAGGTCAGGCTTTTTCAAGTTATTTTCCAATTAAAATCCAATCCTTAATCCAATCCCAGGATGTGGGTGATTTCATGTGCACCTCCACACACACACACACACACACACACTCTGGGGCAATGACGTGTCTCTCAGATTACAGCACCTCAGAGGCGCGCCGACCCGAGTACTCTCTCTCTCTCTCTCTCTCTCTCTCTCTCTCTCTCAGGTAAGAAGTCAAAGCTCGCCGCTTTTACACGTTGAAGCGAGATCGGAGAGGTTACGCCCTCCAAAAAAATCAAAGGCTAAAAAACCTTTGGCTCCGGGCCCCGATGTCTGTTTTCACCCGCTCTCATGTAAATGTTTGTGATTAAAAAGGGGGGAGATATGAGAGCGGCGGCGTTTATTTTTTTTTTTTGCAATCTTGCACATCCTAATTTGGTACTGGGGGAGTTAACACACCTGCCAGCTTCCTGCTGACGAGGGTGATTTCTCAACTGTTGTTTGTGCCGTCAGTTCGCCGAGCGGCGGAGACGGTGAGAACGCGAGAGAAAGTCCGGCTGGGCAAGACAGGGAACACACACACGTACGCAAAATACACAACACACACACACCACACACACACACACACACACACACACACAAACATCCCAGGCTGCTGCCAATAACAGGCAATCCTAACATGTGAAAACGTTGACTGCTTGATGATTGATGGTAGTTATTTGTGGCTTTCTAACCCTCCCTTCTTTGCCTCCGTTCCCCCTTCTTCCCCCTCTTTCTTCCTCCTCCTCCTCCTCCTCCTCTCCGTCTCATCTTTGTGCTGTTGCCCCCCCCCACCCCCGCCCCCCCCCCGCCCCATGCAATGTGAAAATGATTAATAATGTGTAATGTTGTATAAGCAGCCTGCTGTCCATTACTCCTGCCCACGTGACAAGTCTCCAAAACCTGAACTCAGAGACTGAGACGCCGCAAACATCGAAACAACAACAAGTCAAACTGGGGATGAAGGCAACATACAAATTCAATTGATTCCATATGATCGTCTGAAGGAAAACTTTTAGGCCTCGATTCATGCAGAGCAAAGACAGTGCACGCATGTTTTGCACAAACAAAGCAGCAAGTTGGAGACTTTGTTCGAAGGGAAAGCTGATGTACGTCTATATTTGGATGTTGGTGTGAGGACAGACATATAAATAAAGATGTGAATACTGAGACAAATGAATAAGTGGCAGTGTAGTTCTGGGTGTCTGCTATTACTGCCACACTGCCAGCTCCCCATCCATCACTTGCTAACACTGTGCATCTGAGCGCGTGCCTGCAAAATGTGTGTGTGTGTGTGTGTGTGTGTGTGTGTGTAGGAGGAAGAGGAGGAGGAGGATAAGGAGAGAGGAAGAGGAGAGGACATCGGAGGCCACAGTGCAAGTTCCTCATCCATCATTCTGTGAGACCAAACTTCAGAAGCAAAGGAAGAGGGAGAGGGGAGAGGCAGAGGAGCGATGTTTTCTCAGAATGATTCTGCGCTTCCTCTCTCCGTTCCCTCGGCTAATCAATGAGGCACAACGCCGGCCGCATTGTTTCGACAGCGCGGCCAGGAATTCCTCCATTTCTCCGACTCGCCCCTCTTTAGCCAACAATCATCTTTTTCTGCTTAACCTTCTCCTCCGTCCCTGCTCTGGCCGGTCGACAGACAAAATAGCAGGACGGAATGAGGGAGGGAGGAGGGAGGGAGGGAGAGACACGGCAGGACAGGGCCTTTAGTCTAGAGATCATTACCTTTACATTATTAATGTACGGCCAAACCACAAAGGACGTTCACAGACAATGAGGAAGAGAGCGACTGTGTCTCTGTTCTCGACGGTGAAACACGAAGGGAAAGTAAATTCATGAATTAAACGATGTAACATGAAGCCTCATCAAGCGGAATATCACGTCGAATTCATCCGAAATGAAACATTTTCTTTATTCATTTTTAAATGGATATCTTTATAGGAAAATACAGCCATGAGGAACGAAACGCAGATCATTGACTCAGCTGTTGGGTGAAGTCGAAACCATTTTTTTTTTATTGGCATGTAGTTGTGTAAGGATATTCTTATTTTCTTTATCCGCTATCGTGGGTTTTATTAATTAACTGTAAAAGAAAGCCTCAGTAATGTGCAGCACCTGCAGAAGGTTTTATATCCGAGAACTTTTTCCTGTCTAATTTCATTATCAACATCTGCCTGGTCAGAATGTGTTTGAGTTCAATCGGTTTTATTTTGGCAGAGTTGAAGAGGCAGGCGATTGCGGAGGAATGTCTTCAGTTCATTCAAACACAGGGAGAAATGGAAGCATTGAATTACAGAGAAAAGCACCGAACGTGGAACTGACGATACATATTAGCACGGGTAGAGAATTATCCGACATGCTCGATCTCAGTATAATCATTATTGTTATTATATTGTATCATATTTCGTCTATTTTTCAAAAGACACCTTGGCTTAATCATGACTTTGGAGTTTATTACCATCGGCTGAATTTGAATTAACGATTTAAACCACATATCAACGGTGCATGTGTATGTGTTTGTGCGATAGGCGAGAGGCCGGACTGGCAGACAGAGGCGAGGCTGAGAGCAGAATTAAGGAGTGTGCTGTGTGTTTCATTAAATGCTCAATATATCTTGTGTTTTCTGGATCATTTAAGCCCCATTACAGAACAGTGGCACTGCTTTAATTTCTAAAGTGCCTTTCAAAAGGCATCACCTCAGGCACTTATTCCTGCTTGCTCACACACGTATATGAGTATACACATACATCTGCTCGTGCGTGATGCCACACACGCACACACACACGCACACACACGCACACACACACACACACACACGCACACACACACACACACACACGCAAACAAATAGAGACAAACAATGGCTTAAAGAGTATTTCTCATCTTCTCTCTAAGTTGTGTGTGTTCTTGTGCGTCTGTGCGAGTGTGTGTGTGGAACAGATGACAGCAGCCTTGCAGTGACTGGGTTCACTGTCTTTGGCTGCAGGACACATTTGACTTGCCAGCTTGGCCAGAGGATGAACCCCCTGGACTGACTGGAGCCAAGGTCAGATTCTCTCAGTGTGTGTGTGTGTGTGTGTGTGTGTGTGTGTGCATGTCTGGTGCACACCCGCATGCATTTGTCCATTTAGTTCAAGGTGTTAGTGCTGATGAAGTCTGCAGGTGCGGTTACAGAATCCTCGCTGTACTAAACGTTACAGGGGAGGGGGGAGAAAAAGTCCTTCTGTGCATGTGCGAATTTGATCGTGAGTGCTCGCGTGTGGAGCTGGAGGCATGTGAGAAGCGTGTGCTGAGCCAGCGGCAGACTGAAGAGAGGTGGAGGTAAGGGGAGTGTTGTTCGCGGCAATTGATACATTGCAAATAGAGTTGGGCTTCCTGTCCGGGTTTTGTGGCTAAGGTGCTAAACGCTTTAGGAAACCAGATACACTTGCACATCCTCTAAAGAGATAGGGCAGGGTGGGTCGGGGTGGGGTGGGGTGGTGGAGGTGGGGGGTGGGGGGGTGCATGAGGGGTGAAAGGATATAAAGGTAGAGAGATAAACGGTCACTCTAGAGGAAATTCTGCACTTTACGACTTCGGCTGAGGGCTGCAACAACTGATCGATCAGGTTCTTAAAGTCGATTGTTAACTAATTGATTAATCAGGTCTGTTTAAAAGAACCGTGCACTTCCTTTGAGGTGGAGGCGCTAAACCAGCCAATCTAACCAGGACGCACCTTGTCCCTGGTCTCCACCTCCAAAAGAGACGAAGAAGAACCAGGCCTCCTGTCGCTCAGGCCTGAATGCACTTTGCACTATAAAGGGTGAAGTATCGTAGTGAGCCAATTTCTCGTTGCACTGGTTCAAAGGGATTTTTGAATTGTATTTGTGACAAAGTGTAGCATACTCACACATTTAGCATATCAACAAAGAAAGTATGCACATTAATTGGTTATAAAAAAACAAAACAGTTGTTGGCTTGAACTTTACTCTACTGCCGTAACGTCCCTGCAGCTCCCTGCGATTTGAGGATACTCGCTCTCGCACCAGCAGCGGCGGTGACGGCCATTTGAAATCAGAAAGGGTTCATTTCTCAGAGGATGCCTCCGTCGTTTGTTCCCTTCCTCCTCTCTAATGAGATGGAATGCGGCTAAATTAGCAGCTGAGAGGCAAAGCTTCATTTACAAGACAATCAAATGATCCTTCACAAAACACACTCTATATGCATTAGATGTCGGCTTTGTGAGTGTAGGACGGCCTCCTCCCCGCGCACTCAAATGGGGAGGAGGGAGCATTTGGATGTTGCGCCGTGGTGAAAAATGCCAAACTGAAATCATCCATCACAATGCAATAAAAAAGGCCTGCAGCACTCTGAGTGGGTGCAGACGAGTGAGATGTTTGTATTGGCCCACTGGGTTTCCCCTCCGTCAGAGAGGGAATGTGTAAATGAACGTGTAAATGTTAAAAAATGTTCTTTTTATTAGACGAATTGCATCATTAGATCACATTATCAACAGAAAAAATGCACCATTAATTTCCTTCCCAAACAGCCGTGAGTACACGTCTCTCCGTCCCTGTGCCCATCTATGTGTACCCCCATGGGGCTGCAATTCCAAAGCTATTTCATGCCATCACACAGATCAATCAGGTTCCAGAGATCTATGAACGCATGTCCGCATGGGGCCCGAGTGAATGGGAGGACGAGAGGCGACGACTTCCCAACTGCGCGTAAAGCTTGTTTGTCCGCCCACGAGGCAAACGGGCCCCAACAAACAGGTAGTGTCTCCTTTCCACTTTTTTCTTGCCCTTCCTCCCTCCATCAGTACATGAAATGCAGCATGAATAATAGATGAGGGAGGTGATGAGATCAATCAGAGGCGATCAGTCTGGGAGATAGGAGTGGACAGAGTAGGACGGAGATTTGCACCGGACTAGAACAGCGGACCTGCTGTCAGCGATAGCAGCAAGAAAAAATAAATGTGTGGGGGGGTGGGGGGGGGGGTAAGAACTGGTCTACAGACAATGGACCACCAGTACTTTATTAGTCAGGAGCTGGACGGCCTTTTCACCCTAAACACTGCCTCAACTTTTCATGCCATAGATTAAACAAGGTCCAGGAGACAGACCGAGGAGTCTTTCGTTTATTTCGATATGATGGTCATCACATGGTTGCAGCGAAAATGAAGGGACCTCCTGCTCGAAGTATTAATGTGGGATGCATTCTGTAACACACTTGTGCATATCTTACTTACCCAACTGATTATTTGAGTTCAGCATGGCCTTTTAATCAGCTTGAAACAGTCTGAAGGTTCTGCGTGGACAACAACAAGGAACAGAGGTTTTCAAAACAAACTGTGTGAACTGGCAATGGTTGCCGGTGGAAATCCCAATGTAAATTGCCTTTGTTAGGTTTTTGAAATACTCGCACCAGCCCCGTCCAGCACCGACAACCATGCTGCGTTCAAAGTCACTTGGCCTCGACCCTCTTCCCTGTTATGATGTCCCATCTGAACTTCAGCAAATCGAGTTGTTTACATGTCTAAAGCGTGGTTGTGTTAAGAGACCTCCACACAGGGTTGGAGGCAGGGCCCCAGCCATTCCTATGAAAGCTGCCCTCTGGTTCACGAAGCACAAGAAAATCAACACTTTTGAATTTCTACTCACACCGTGTGTGTGAATATGGCACACAAGGGCGGGATTCCAGACTTATTACTCCAGTTTTAAGGTATAGAAATGTAATTTAATAAATGTATTTATTCAAATGAAGGATTTGGTTAGTTATTACTTTGGTCAGTGAAGCAAAAATGTTACCAACCAGTTTAAAGACATGTTTTACTCAATGTTAGTGTATAGGTTAATGTTTTATTTTGAACTTTTTTGACACATAAGTTGAAGCACCCCCCCCCCCCATTCGCACACTACATTCTATTTACTGGGTTTTACCTTTTTGACTGAACTTGCATCCCGGTCTTATACGCAGTACATCATCATAAGCCTGCATTCACACCCATCTCTGAATGCACTGAACCCCCCGCACCTCTGCACCGCACACTCACATCCGTGACAATGCCACCGCAGCATGACAAATGCAAACAAAAGGTTCACCTATTCATCACTGTAGAGAGGAGCGTGGGACTAATTACACACAACTGTGAAAATCATGACGTTATGCTGTTTTTGTTTGTCCTCTACCAGATTACACTGCCGTCAACCGCTGAGCGGATGGGCGGGGGTGGGGGTGGGGGGGTAGGGGCATGACGACCTGGGAGCACACACACACATACACACACACACACACACACACACAAAGCAAACACACAAATACAGTTACCGCCTTCACACCACGTCCCTGCTCGTACGCATGATTAATCCAGTGCAGAGAGGGAAGATTTTGACCCTAAACAGAAAAGTCCTGCTGAGGCTGTGAGAGGCACTGATTTATTTGGGTTCCACTCCGTCCACATTAATTATCACGGCGCAGGTGCAGGCCCGGATTCCCCCCCCCCCCCCCCCCCCCCCCCCCCCCCCCCCCCCCAGCTGAAGCCCGATGCTGTAATAGGCTCGCACAAACACACAGATGCAGGCGCAAATAAATAAATAAATAAATACATGGATACATAAACAAATAAATAAATAAAAGCAAGCACATGCCGCCTGCCCCCATTGTCTTGCCACGCTGTGCTTATATTGTCTGGGTGGCACAGGGAACAGCGGCCGTCACAGCGGTGACGGATGGCACCACCAGATTTAGCCCGAACGCAAATAACGAACCAATGGCAAACAGAGATGCACGCAAGCAGAGTCGACTTTGTCCTGCAGCGTTTTCACATGTAATTCAGCTCTGCTTCCTCTTCAACGTCTCCTCCTCCTCCTCCTCGCACCCACAGCACACGGAGTAAGGCATTTGACCGTTGCTTTAATACAAATTAAAGCGATTTAAGGGTTGGAAAGACCGTAGATACTCGACACGTTTTGCAGCGCAATGTTGTTGGTTGGCTGGCGAAGGGTGCTGCACACACTCTGGACCGAGGGGTCAGAAATATGTGCAACAGTCAAACCATGACAATGGTCAAACCACTTGACCACAGGTTGATGAAAGGACACCTGAATGAGTTCATGTAACGGCCCGTGCGCACATTGGTGTTAAATTCGACCTAAGCTCTGTTTTCATTTCCAATTCCACTTTTCTTTTATTTGTATTTAGGTGAAGTTGCTGTCCCCAGGTGACACCAGTTTGGGAGCTACACCTGTTTTTGTGTGTGTATGCGTGTGTGTGTGTGTGTGTGTGTGTGTGTGTGTGTGTGTGTGTGTGTGGCACAGGCAGCAGCTCCACCACTGTGCTTCCCCCTCACAGAGCAAGTGGTGTGTGATGTGTCACTGAGAGCTCCACTCATTATGGCCTACATTAGCACCCCGCCTCGCCCTGATTAGTCCCCCGCTGTGCTCAAACCCACCGTGAGTGTGTGTCTGTGTGTGTGTGTGTGTCGATAAGAGAGAGTGAGAGAGAGAGAGAGAGAGAGAGAGAGATGTAGAGTGTGAAAAAGAGAGACCTTTCTCGTCTTCAGAGTGAACATCTTCTCTTCATCCCGGTGACAGCTTCCTCATTTCTCTAATACAAATGGCTGCCGGTGCTGGTCGGCATGCATCAGGAGCGTGCGAGTGGGCCCCATCACCGCTGCTCTGTGGCTGTCATTTATTACCCAGTTTGTTTGCACTCTTATCCACGGCCTTGCCCTGCCAGCCCATCCATCACCCATACAACAGACACACTGCAGTCTCGCTCTCTCTCTCTCTCTCTCTCTCTCACACACACACACACACACACACACACACATATATATATGCACGTCTGCCCACTGACTGTCACCACCTTGCCTTCCTGGACACCCAGACACATGCATACTTACACGCTGCTTCACTTATCTCTCACGCCCACCAACGCGGCCCCCGACAACACACACTTAACCAGCACAGTTCAAATGGTGCATTCTCCTCTGCTTCCATTTCTGCGCAACACCACTCCGTCACTGTCAACTGCTCTTAAGCTCCATTTCTTCCTGTGAACTCATTTTCATCCTCTCGATACACAGCCAATCACCACTGCCCTCCCCCACCCCCTCCCCACAGCCCCTCCCCACAGCCCCCCCCCCCCGCCCATCACACAGAATCTCCAAGAGGATTTGTATGTATAGAGGAGAGGCATTGATCAAATCCTCTCTCATCAATATCAGTCAATATGCATAATGACATGGATTTATCAATACATACTCTCATGGACGCCCGATCCCAGCACATGTTGCCCCACAGCGTTACAGTAGAATAGCGTGTAAAACAAGCCAATCAAAGAAAGGACACAGAGTTATAATAATAAGACGAGCGGACCTGTAGTGACCCTCCTGGTGGAGACGTCATCAAAGTTCGACGACAACAACAATCCATCGTAATAATAAAAATGTAGACTGACATGGAATCTTGGGTCTGAAGCTATTTCCAAATTCAAAAATATTTTCTAAACTGCTGTAAACTGATATAAAAGCATAGTGACATAGAAATCTGCCTGAATTCAAATGATCCAGTTTGTGCGCAGGTGTGAACATAAGTATTAAAAAATATTGTTTTCGCTGTAAAATAAAAGTCTTCATTTTGGTGGATGCGGGAAAACCCTGATCGAGATGAATGTGAAATTCGGTTGATAAAATATCAAGTCCCTCACATCCTGAAATTAAAGTGAAATCAAGTCTTTTGCATTCAGATCTGCAGGAAGCTGCGGTCTCTGCTGTAAACATTTTAAAATGAGAGGAAGGATGGAAGTGAAAACCTTTTTCAGGGCCCCATGAGTCAGAGAGTGAGGGGGAAACAACGGGGGAAAAAAA
>JAFBJT010107938.1:213348-230040 GCA_016785325.1 Chascanopsetta lugubris | reverse complement strand
TGTGGGGAGGGGGGAGGGGAGCTTGATGTGGGGGGGGGGGGTATTGGACGGATGCACGATAGCGACCGCCGACTCCTGCGTGGCTTCCAAGCTCAGAGGCAGAGCCAGCGGCTCCCGTTGCTCTCTGGCTGGAGGCTCCATGGTAAACAGAGTGTGAGCACCGCGGAGGCTCTTTAATCAGGTGGAGATTGAAAAGATGAGGAATTGGAGGCGGTGGTGGTTGTGAAACGGGGAAAGGCAGTGAATCAAATGAACGATCCACGGCGTCTGCTTCGTTTGTTTCTTTTCATTCACAGCGACGGAAAGACGATCAAGGCTGCAGCTCCTGGGGCTATAATATAAATGATCATGCTGATGTTTTTATGAGTGTATAATCACCTGGATGTATAAATGCTGGTTTTAATGACCCCCAGACTGAGCTCTGAGCTCCCTCTCCACGGAGGCAACCATGTTTTAAATAAAACCACCACAGGTTCTTCGAAGTAAATGTGTCGTACTCGTGGCTCGTGGGCCAAATGTGGCCCAGCAAGATCATGTCTTGTGGCCCGCGAGGGCTTAAAGGCACATGATTCTCTAGAAAAAATAAAATCTAAAATTGCCCACGAATTCAGCTGCTACCTGCAATTTCACCGTGAGATGTCACTACAAACTGCACCTTTAATTCTAACCTGCAAATCACACTGTGCCAGATTTATGTACATTATGACTTTCATTATTTTGGAGGAATATGTACCAAGCAGGATTTTACGAGGCCAGGACAAAGCCTGAATCATAAAGCTATGCAGTCATACACCACGGCTGACAAAACCTTGGCTCCTAAAGACGAGAGGGGGTGGGGGGGGGGAGGGGGGGTTGTGCTGCACTGAAATGAATTTTTCATCCACAGAGAGAAAAAAAAAATGTCGAGTCATGCCGCGCCGTCCTCCGGAAACTATGATTTAAACCTCAAAATGCAGAATTAGAAAAAGTTCTGCCATAATCACAACTTTCCCGAGATGAAGTAGTGCAACCTTGTGCATCCAGGCAGTGTGTATGTGTGTGTATGTGTGTGTGCGCGCGTGTGCGTGCGAGCGATTCGTCCGTATGTGTAGGAAAATTTTTCATTCACGGTGCCAGCCTTTCTTTTTTTCCCCTTCCGCTCTTTTTTTAACCTCTTGCATTTGAAGGTGACATAAATCACTTTCTTAGCGAGAATTCACATTCCACCTTGAGAGCACCTAGTCCCACTTTTATCAGTATTAATGGCCGTCCCCTTACTTAGCCAAAGCTATTTCACACTTGGTTAAGTCCGGTATGAGAACGTCTCCTCGGCTGTATATTTAACCGGGTCTTCCTAAATATTTTCGAGATCCCTAATCACGGAGCGAGGAAAGCGGCCGCGCGCACTCACGCACGATGAAAGCCGCACAAAAGCAATTCATTTTCCTTTTCCTCCACATTGAGCAGTTCTCAGCGAAAGCTCCGTGAGGCGGCTGCCGAGGTTCTCGGCCAATCCTAATTGGTAAGTGTTCAATAATGTCAAACACGCTTGACTCTTTTTCATGCTCGGGTTAGACAATCCCACACACACACACACACACACACACACACACACACACACACACACACACACACACACACACACACACACACACACACACACACACACACACACAGAAACACCTAAACATCAAAAAATGAGAAGAAATGACATGTGATATAATCAGAGTGTTTAGAAATAACAATTTTGACATCATAATAAAAATATCCTTGCCTTGGTTCATGGAGATCAACATGGGAATTAATTTAAAAAAAATCTATGTGATTTGATGAAATAAAGAGAAATCAAGCAACAGAGAATGTAGCTTCTTGCACATTAGCACCATCTGCTGCTGATACATGGAACTGTAGTCAGAACTACAAATAGTCCCTTTAATGACAAATATCACATACTATGAATATCGGCACCTGGTCCGAGCACAAAGATCAATGTAATTAGTTTCACCGAGGCTCGACTACATGGCATTCTCTGTTCCCCTTCCGAGACTCGCTGCCTCCTTCGCATGTCGTCTCCCTCGTGAACCTTCGACTGAACCCTTCAATGGTGAACTTTCTACAAAATAAATAATAAAATAAAATACAGCGCAAAGGAACCGACCGCAGATTGGATTGCGAATAAAAACACCTCTGAGCGAGACGCTTCACAGCCAGAGCCGAACCCGACTTTAAAGCAAAAATTATACTTTCCATGGCAGAGGCTTTTGGCGGATTGCTATTGTTAAACTCCCACAATGCTCGTCTTCATCCCTCACCCCATGTGGCCGGAGCTGACGCACTATCTCCACCCGCACGCCCCCCCTGGTACTTCCACATGCACCGGGAATGTGGGTCAATATCCACATTACTTCCTGTCTTACGCCCCAACTCTTATCGTCTGCACCCACCTGGCTCACATAGACACAGACTGTGAATGTAAAGCTTGCGCACACACACACACACACACACACACACACACACACACACACACACACAAAGACAGGCTCTGTGCCAGGTGGGAACCATTTGCTATTCAATTCCCATTACTAAATGGAACATTCAGTTTGCCAGATGGGTCATATCCTTGGTGGAGTCAAACTAGTCCAGGCAGTATGTGCATATAGTGCACTTATTATCGAGAATAAGGCCGGGGACCCGCGGCCGCAGAATGCAATCTGAATTTCAGAGGTGAAAAGTGAAGCGAAAAGACTGCGATAGTTAAAAATGCAGCGAGGTTAAAATGCACGTTCGCACTTGTATGGAACGTTTGTGATTGTAGTAACCTTGCAGCGATACAATCCATTGAAGAGCGAAAAAAAAGAAATAGAACAGCTCTGTAATACAAAAAAAAATGTAAAAAAAAAAAACCCATAGATTCCTGTTTCGAAGTTTCAGGGATCGTCCGAGGTGAGTTCCTTTGACCGATTCAATTTGCTGTTATTGAACCGCCGCGTTATCAGGTACTGATGCAGCCGGTTACATACTATTAGGGTGGGACACACTCTCCAAGCCCCACAGCCGGTCAGGTATATCTTCCTGGATGGCTCAGAATACTCTTTAAATCTAACAGCGCATGAAATGGAGTTTGTCGGTCTATTCATCGGCGAGAGATTCGCCCCAAAAAGAAATCCATTTGACTTTGACAAATTCTGGCGCTGTGTGCGTGTGTGTGTGTGTGTGTGTGTGTGTGTGTGTGTGTGTGTGTGTGTGTGTGTGTATTCAGCGCAGGTACAGAAGGCGGCATTATTCGGGGATAGAAGGAGGAGGAAGGGGAGATAATTACAAAAGCAAACACACTTGGTGGCCACATGGGTCTAAAGTATTTCTAATTTCACAGATGTGATCAACCCTGCCTGGAGTCTCTCTCTCTCTCTCTCTCTCTCTCTCTCCCTCTCTCCCTCCATGTTATGGATCGCCACAGTCCTTTTGGACGCCTATGACAGAAATGATGAAGTGCTAAACAGGTTCCGGCTCCACACTCTGTCACTCCTCTGTCTATAGACGACCGGGACAATTCTTCGGAAGGCACGGAGCTTCCATGGCCACCGGACCGTGACGGTGCCAAGTTGGGCCCTGGAAGCCGCCGCTGTACCCTTGAGAAAACACCACCCCACCCCCCCCCACCCCCCCGCTTCTTCCTGCTTAAGTAATTATAGGATATAAAGTTTGACTTCTAGAAGAGGAAAGGTTTCCAAACGCCACTCTGACGGGAATAATGGCGAACAGATTTGCTCCGGGAAGACTGGAAGCGTCGGAGAAGCGTGTTGACGGTGCGGACGCCGGCCGCTCATTTGCCGTGAAGGTCAATTCAAAACATTTAATGGAATTGTGAGGCGCTCCTCTGCCTCCGCCGAGGGGGGCCCCCGCTAACATTACCTTTAAGTGTGACTGCAGGTGTAATCTGTCAAATGGGCCCCTCGCACTGAGTCATTGGGTGAGCACTTTCCATTCAGCCCAGACCCCAGGAAAAAAAAGCCTGTGATTAAATGGGAAGTGTGACATAACTCTTGTTTAATGGTACAAAAACAGCAGCCAGTGGTGTTGGCATAGAGCCGGGCCCACGGAACATAAATTCTATTTCCCCACAGATGCTGCTTGTAAAAGGTCAGCGTGACTTTGAATCATTTCACTGTTAAAAATGAAAAGGCAGAGGAGGCTAATCCATTGTTTCCATTTGTTTGCAGGAGACCCCCCCCCCCGTGTAGCATTTGTCAAGAAGGGCCCGAGGTTGTCATCTAAGCTTGGCAAAATAAAATCGAGCGAGCGAGCGAGAGAGAGAGAGAGAGAGAGAGAGAGAGAGAGAGAGAGAGAGAGAGAGAGAGAGAGAGAGAGAGAGAGAGAGAGAGAGAGAGAGAACGAGAGCTGGAGAAAAATCAATGGAGATGATCTTCAGGGAAGTGTCATTCTTTATCTATGTGCAGCACCGCACACATCTCTCCCCTTCACATGCAAATCAGCTGGATGGAGTGATCAATAGAATGCATCAGGGGGAGGCGGCCTCTCATAAACTCAACCCAGGGGCGAAGTAAATGTTTTCAACTGAAACGCCACTTCTGAAATATCACAGCCGAAAGAGGCGTCGCACTCTGCCGATTGATAAATCCTGCGTTTCATTTCATTTGTGACGAGTCATGATTCCCAGGGAGGAGGCGCAGAGCACAGACGACGCAGATTCCAGCGCCCGGCTCGACGCGACAGCCTCGTCGACACCTTGATGAACACGACAGAGCGGCCGGCGCCCCCGCAATACCGCCGAGTCAAAGTCACGCCGCCGTTGTCAGGGGCGACGGCGGAGTGACTTTAAGACAAAGCAAAAAGCAAAGCGTATGACATAAAATCGACACCGCCTGGGGTCCTGCTGGGCCCGACCGAAAAGGGACAACAATGCGCTGACTTATTGGGAATGATCGACTTTCCCCTCAGAGGATGCAATGAATAATTCTCTTTTACCAGAAGAGAGGGAAAAAAGAAAAAGAAAAATACTTCCCTCGGGGTATTGAACCGAATCGTCTTTTCTCTCTTGGTGAGAAAAAAAAAAAAAAAAAAAGTCTACAAAGTCTTATCAGCATCCTGCATTCTCTGCCATTGGAGCTCAGATAATTGATTATGTTTAGGAGGTGCACTATTGGATATGCCGCGCCTTCGCAGGGGAAAGAGATATAGCAGTAAATTAAGTTTACCTTCCCAAGGCGCAGTCGGACAGAGATTCACTGGCCTCGGAGGACACGCTGAAACTCAAATTACAATATGAGGAGGGGAAAGAAAGAATTAACCCGATTGGCCACGCTGCCTAAGCGCATTTCCTGCTTTAAACGGCACGTCCATGAGCTACTTTTCATTTCATTAATGATCACAAGATATCTTTTCACCGCCGCGGCGACCGGCTGCGCAAATATAAAGTGTTACCCTCGCTGCCTCTGAACAACATCCCCCCAAATGTCACTGTGTTGTTCAGCGGTCGTTCCTTCCATTCAGTCCACTTTTACAAGAAAGGATCCAACCTGTGAGATTCACACGCTGATGGTAAAACAGGTATCACTCTGCCATTTGGAGGAGAGAACATCTCATGGCCGGAGACTCGACCTGAAGGTGGATGACATGTCTCCACTTACTCACACGGTCCAGACACGGGGCCGTTCATATCCCCCACCTTGCACCCGAAGGCACAATATCCGGCTGATTTGAATATCGGCCAATCACGCTACTCCTAGCCATGTGTCGATAAGAACATTTCAACCTATTGATAACACACCGAAGACATGGTTAAAAGTCCAGTGTGCAAAATTCAAGATGAATTAACAAATTGCAAAAAGCTGAATTTAAATAATGACTTCTCTCTAAGTGTAAAATCATTGAATGAGCCAATGTTTTGATTAACCTATGTGGCAATACTGCTGCAAGCCACTAGGTGGTGCCTATATACACGGTTCAGCTACATGTAGAGAGAGGTGTTCCTCTGCATATCCAGAAATGAAATTGTGCACCCACACGCTCAGAGTTGAATTGCTATTCACTCTGCTGCTAGTTATTTCCACTGCTTTCTTCCCTCTAGTCTTCTCTCCACTCCAGTCACAGGTAGAGAATAAATAATTACAGTTCCGACCCCCGAGGTCGGCTTATAAAGCAGCAGAGACATTTTTCCCCCCTGTGGTTATGGCTCCAAAAAAATCATTAACTGACCTCCCTTTTGACTCTTTGTGCGCCAGGGCTTTGTAGTTCTCTGAAGAGTGTCAAGCTCCGCGCACCGTGTGCGAGAGGTGTTGAATTTCCACCATTTTTTGACTTTGCCAGCAGCAGCAGCAGCAACAACAACAACAACAACAAAAACAACAACAATAGAGGGAAAATCCGCAGCTTCAGGTGAAACTGCAGCCGGATGTAACTTCACTTTGGGCCAAAACAAAACTTCAGCTGGTTTTAGCCGAGCAGCTAAAACCATATTAACCTTCGCGTTATCTTGGCGCCGCGTGAACCGCGCGGCTCCACGCTTGTTGGGGGATGCGACTGCGGCCTGTCGGAACATGTCACAGATTAACGTCAGGCGGCGAGTCGATATTAAAAGGTTATAAAAACACGCTTTGAAAACTTCAAGGTGGCAGCGCGAAAAGGACTTTCTATTTAAAAGCATAATGGAGCGGAGGAGCGTGTTGCAGCGTCTGTCTGTTGACAAGAGTTTGTTCTGGCATCTCCGACTCCAATTGCCGCGACTGTTCATCGGTGTGTGCTTGAGATCACACTGACGCTGTAAACACACCTGGCACCTGCACGCGGTGTCGCCCGTTAATCCAGGACAACCACAGCTGCACCTTCCTCCAGACACCGGCGACGCGGCCAGGGTCGCTTAAGTCGCCGAGAGCCGCTTCACGGGCCTGTTGAGAGTGCGCCGTGCCCGGGGCTGAGAGAGAGAGTGAGAGTGAGAGTGAGAGAAAGAGAGAGAGAGAGAGAAAGAGAGAGAGAGAGAGAGAGCGTGGCCCCAAACCAAGTATTAAAAGACACGTTTACCGTCTCACATGGCGGCACACACACTGACAGGAGTCGTGAGCGAGAGCAGCTGGATTCTCCGTCTGCTGCTTTTAGATGTGTGCTGGGGGATGGATTCCCGATTCGGTTTGTTTTTTGTTTTTTTTATCCTCTTCTATCAAGGTTTAACAAAGCAGCAACCAAATGGAGGAGCTTGCAATTCACAGTGTGGCTCCAAAAGCAAGTCAACCCCCGTTGGACTCCCATGTTCAAATAGTCAACTTTAGGGGTGGATTATACATCTTTAGAGCCTGGTATGAATGTTTTTGTCTCAATCAGTCAAATTTGTTCCTGTAACAATTGTACGGGGGGAGTTCCCCCCCCCCCCGGGGGGGGAGGCCCCCCCCCCTCCCCCAACTTGCTTGTATCTATTCTATCGAGCTTTGTAATTGTGCAAAATGAAGGGGAGTGGCCTCTTGAGTGACACCTGGGCCGACCCGACCCGTTCTGTGGATGCTGTAACAGCACCATGGGCCCACCCTCAGCTCCGCCTCTTTGTCCATTTTGGATGAACCAGAAAGTAGGAGGAGTTACACAGTGGCAAGATGGCGACTCTGCAGAACCCTATGGATGCTACGTCCATCTTCATACAGTTGATACACTTGATTGACAGGTGTAATCAGTACCTTGGCACGGCCAGTAGCCAGCTAGCACCTTAGCCTGAGTCAACAGGGCATGGTCATGGCCTGTGGGTGTGGTTCAGTTGTAGACCCACACTCTGCCCCTCCCACCTCTACCTGTGTGCTCCACCATTTATAGATTGAGCTAGTTAGGCGACTGAACACGCCTCAAAAGCACTCTGCAGAAATCTATGTGTGACAAAGTGTGCGTTGTGGTGCGAGTGCAAAAAATACAGAAAGTATTTTCAAGGTAGTCGGGCCCCCCTTTGGGAAAAACCTCCTTTAACATTCTCCTCCCGACGCCCCCGTAAACCCAGTGAAAGCAGGATTTCGGGAGCCTCTTATTTCTCGCCATCATCTTCAAGACGTGTCTAGTCTACACCTTGATTTGAGTTCACCTGTGGGTAACATCAAGTGGCGCTGACGTGATTTGGACGGGCACACAGCGCCTGTCCACACGGGGTGTCACAGCTGACAACGCATATCACTGCAGAAACAGAGTCATGGGGTGGAATGAGCTGCCTGCGGTGCTCCCAGCACAGGACTGTGTCAAGACACCGATCCGGGAGAGGCTACGAAAATAACTCCGCTGCAGATTGAAGGATCCCAAGGGCGCGGCGGCCTTCGCACTTCTCGGAGGAGGACGTTTGGAGCAGCCAGGGCTCCTCCTCGCAGCTGAACGCCTGTCCAAACTCAGCAATCAGACAGCGAGCGGGGGCCCGGGAGGCCGAGGAGGCCAGGAACCTGATGGTCACGCTGGCTGAGCTCCAGAGATCCCGAGCGGAGATGTCCTCTATATCGGTTGAGGAAATGAGGGTCCCACTTTAAGGGACTCGCCTCGAAACTTTTCCAGCTTGAAATGAAAATCAAAAGCGCAGATTGACGATGGCAACATCAGCGTCTGCTCCTGGTTACATCTTCAGCGCGTGAATGTATCTCTTATCGGCGCACGGGGGGAACCCGGTAAATGAAGGGGCTATTAAGAAAATAAATAAGAGCCCGTACAGACACTCAGCTTGATCAAGACCCAGCATTAAATAATTACTGTAATTCACTTTGCTTTCATTTAAACTGTGTAACGATTTTCCACCGTTTTCCTCCTGCATACAATTGATCTGATGAGGAGGACTAAACAAACGACCTCTAAATTAATTGGAATTCTCTCAGCCCCAAAGTGGTGCATCCATCTGTGTGGGAATTGTTAAAGAGTTTTTATGGTTTTTATTTTTATTTTTTTAAAGAAGAGGAGATAAGATTAAAAAAAAAAAGAAAAGAAAAGAACAATAGGATGATTCTGAAAAAGTATGGCGGCACAACTGAGGGTGACTGGTTCATTGAGAGATCCGAAGGCACAGTGTGAATCGGAAGATCACCTTGTCCCTCGTCTCAGCACAAAGAAAGTCAGTTGGTGCATTTGTCTCCGAAGTGGGCGTTTGACTGCACCAGTGGGTGAGGTCGCTGAGCTGTAAAATAGACCACATGCGAAGGAGGAGGAGGAGGAGGAGGAGGGAGGGAAGTAATAAAGAAAAAAAAAAGAAAAAAAGAAGTTGCAAAAACCCGAGGTGGACATCACGGGCCGTGACTCGGAGTTAATCTCGACAGCGAGTTCAGGGGCCAAATCCTCTCGGAATCAGGGCACATTATCTTTGTAACGCGGCTGACGATCGCCATCCATCTTCCCGGTGTCCAGAGGCAGTGGGCTAAGCCATGGAGTAATCACAGCGGTACAGTCTGTGTGCCGCTATACCCGACTCCCGCTCCTGGTTTGTGGATCAAACAACTCCCCGCTCCCTTTGAAGTGGAAGGGGGGGGGGCGCGGGGGGGCGCTCAGGGGAAAGGGAAAGGAAAGGTGCGGCTCCTTCTATTGGCTAATGAATCAAATTCTTCCTCCTAATTATTCTCTCGGCGCAAACGGGAAATTGCACGACATCATTGGTCCTCTGGCTTCCTTTTACCACCTACGACGGCGGATGCGAGCGCAGAGATAGTGAAGATGTTTGACGGCCAATAATAAAAGTCTCTGCCCCCCCCCCCACCCCCCTCCGCCTCCTCCTCCTCCTCCGAGAACCCACTGAGGACATTAACCCTAAACCAGAGTGTGAGTCGTGGTTAATGGTGACGACACGTAATCGGGGCCAAATCCTCTCGGAATCAGGGCACATTATCTTTGTAACGCGGCTGACGATCGCCATCCATCTTCCCGGTGTCCAGAGGCAGTGGGCTAAGCCATGGAGTAATCACAGTGGTGTAGTCTGTGTGCCGCTATACCCGACTCCCGCTCCTGGTTTGTGGATCAAACAACTCCCCGCTCCCTTTGAAGTGGAAGGCGGGGGGGGGGGGGCGCAAAGGTGCGGCTCCTTCTATTGGCTAATGAATCAAATTCTTCCTCCTAATTATTCTCTCGGCGCAAACGGGAAATTGCACGACATCATTGGTCCTCTGGCTTCCTTTTACCACCTATGACGGCGGATGCGAGCGCAGAGATAGTGAAGATGTTTGACGGCCAATAATAAAAGTCTCTGCCCCCCCCCCCCCCCCCCCCCCCCCCCCCAAAAAAAAACGGCCCGGCCCCCCCCCCCCCCTCCGCCTCCTCCTCCTCCGAGAACCCACTGAGGACATTAACCCTAAACCAGAGTGTGAGTCGTGGTTAATGGTGACGACACGTAATCACCATTAAACCAGAAACGATTCATTTACATAACATCCGATAATAATAATCAAATAATTAAGCGCACATTTCCGTGCCGAAGCACCGTCTTTAATTTCAGCGATGACTCCTCGTAGGTGGCGTTTGTGGGAGCTGACGCCACACACACATGCTAATAGAGCAATTAGACTGATCATTTCCAGGTGAGCTCCACTTACACAGTGAATATACTGTTATTAATCTTAATTACAGCTTGAAGGGAGATGATCATGCTCAGCCTCACAGGGTGCGATTGGATATTTCCATAAGACGACTTTAATATTTATACATGCCGCCAAGAGAGGGATCACGAGGAGCCCACCTCATGTCCAACAACAACAGGGTGAAAAGACAGATGGGCTCCTGCTCGCTGTAAAACCGACGAGGAGGAGATTTAGTCAAACAAAGGTCCACGTTCTTTATGTAATAACAATGAATCCATAGCGAATAACTCAAAGTAAATGCTGGGAGAATGCCGGACTCTGGTGTTTTTCTCCTTTAGAGAGTTTATTTGTCTTTATCGATTTTACAATTACGCGCCGCCTAAAGTACCTTAACTCATCACAATGATGCAATAATCGCAGCAGAAACACTAAAAAGAGACGATACGAGTTCTCGCCCTGAACTTTAGTGCAGATGAAAACAATCCGAGCTGCTCACTCGTCTTGTAATATATGTGCATGATTACATCGAAATCGTCCATTATCTCCTGCAGGGGTTGTGCTTGTTGTGTATGTTTACACAACATGTGCAGTGGATTCATTGGAAAGAACCACGAGCACATAAAGCTACAATTCTACAATTTCATTTGGCAGATGCTTTCAACAAAAGCGACAAACATCTGGGGGTGGATGGAGAGACTCGGAATTGAACCCGCAACTAAAGGTATTCTTATCGCATCCTGCAGCACTGAGATGGATCCACCCCCAAGAGGAATCACACCTGACGCCATTAGATCTTGCCCATGGGTGGTGAGTGCATGGGGTTCAGTATCTTGACGAAGGAATTGAACCTCTGACCTTCTGGTAAGAGGACAGCTCTCTAATCCCTCGACAACAGCCACTTGGTAAAACAGGTCCATTTATTACATGTACATGTGGATAAACAAAAAAAAACAATACAACTTTGTCAAATGCTACATGCTAAAAGCGTACCCTTTGTGTACCTCAAATGTGCTTGGCTTACATACAGACATCGGCGCTAGCTAATGTTAGCATGCCTCCAACCAGCAGTGACTATGTTAAACCCAAATGGACAACAAGAGCCTACCTGAGCCGCCGTCGTTGGTCATTTCTTGATCAAGTTCAGCTCATTTCATTTGTGTTCTATTGTTTTCACTGAACTGACTGATGCTGTTTACATTGTTTAACATGCACTGTGAGGTTAACACTCAAATTCAAGGTGCTTATAATGTATTAGTTTGACTGTGACTGGTGAACACATTTAATTGGTTCTTTGTCAATATTAGTTTTTTAAATAATTTTATATATATATATAATTGATCATTTTTAATAGCATTTATTTATATAGATTAAATACTTTGGTTGAAAAGTACATTTTCCAAAACAACGTACATTGGAATTTACGATAAATCATTTTGTTATTGCACTATATGGTCTTAGACTCCCCCATCGTCCACCATCAATCTATTGGATATAAGGTGTTGGTCTGTATCCTCCTAATGTCCTGAGGTCTCCGGAGGATTACCAATCCTGTCCTAACATTGTCGGAGTAAATCTAATTTGTGATTGTGGGGATAAAATTTGACCTTTACTATATGCGATAGCTCGGCCGACTCGGGTGATTCATGGCGTGACTGCGGAGGCCACAGGTGAGAACAGCCGCTGCCAGACGCCCCTGAACACTTTTTCATTCCTGAAATATAGCGTCCCCCCCTCGCCCGAGATCTAGAGCCGGTGACTCTGGTTGGGAAGGGAATGATAAACAATGAGAGAAAAGTTATGGACGGAGACCTGCTCGTTTATGACTGTGCTCCTCGACAGCGGAGATATAACGTCCCCATGGCGACGGCAACCTGACTTGGCAGCGTTACAGAGGCAACGGCAACTGCCTCTCTGATGTGTTTTCACAATAACACAGTATTTGCAGTCTCAGATGTGCGCTTGTGTGAGGATGTGGCAGGCGGAGAGAAAAGACTTCCTACTGTCTGCTGAGCAAATGTAACCGTATTTCACATCCAGAAGGTCACTCTGTGCTGAGATGAGACCAACATACAGCACCTTGTGGAAACCACAACTGGCGTATTTTCTTGGTTTATTGCCTGACTGTTTGATCAGTCACTTAGTTTGGAGTTTATTGTGTGAAGTGCAAACTGCTCTCTTTAAACAGGCGGCTAAAAAGAGAACATCTGATTTGGTTTTGGATCAAACCCTGCAACTGGGGCAGTCTAGGCTCGCGACCTTGGCGTCATTGTTGACGCCATCGTTACGAGATGAAGAGACACGGTGGTGGTTTTCAATAAAGGACCCCTAGCGGTCAAAGTTACACACTGCACACCACAGGGTAGTTTCCCCAGCAGATTAGCTCCATGAGGCAGTGAGGGAATGCGTATCAGTGTATGTGTATCTGGGATTACGTTGTACGTATATCCTCCTGTGATAGGATTATCTACATGTTGATACATCAAACATGGCCCAGACGTAAAAAAACCTCCATCTAGCTGAATTCCTAAAGGTGATATGTAATTAGACTGTGCAGGTTGGTTTTTTTTTGAAGCACAAAGATAAGCGGTCAGAGATGGAGCGTAAGAGGATTAGAAAGGTGCAGGAAATTGCTGTGGTTTACACTCCCCTCTCTCTCTCTCTCTCTCTCTCTCTCTCTCTCTCTCTCTCTCGGCAGAGGGAAACGAAGAGGGGAATATGCAAAAACACAACAGTTCCTACAGCAAGGCTAAGTAGACAGAAGCTACCGATCCCTGTGTTGTGTTTTCCGAGGTAAACACAGACCGAGCCCACGCAGATGGAAGGAGAGTCGGTCTAAATTAGCCTTCAGACGCCTGACTGGCAGCAGGGTTCAGTCTGCACCTGCATCAACTCAATTGGCAGCCGTGGCAGGTGGACAGAGAGCTGGTTAGGGAGGACGGCTTCAATGCCACCCAGAGCAATGGAGTCGGACATTTGCTACGGGGATTGGTCTTTCTTCTTTTTATTTATTTGGGGGGGGTGTCTAAGACCATATAGTGCAATAACAAAATGATTTATCGTAAATTCCAATGTATGTTGTTTCGGAAAATGTACTTTTCAACCAAAGTATTTAATCTATATAAATAAATGCTATTAAAAATGATACATTATATATATATATATATATAATATATATTAAATTATTTTATTTCATTAAAACTAATATTGACAAAGAACCAATTAAATGTGTTCGCCAGTCACGCTAACAAACCCATCATCTGCGGGAACGGGAAATCAGGGGGAAAGCGGCGACGGTCATTCGTACGTTGCGGCGAATCATACTGTCAGGGCTGCAGCCACGCAGAGCTCAAAGAGGAAGAGAGAGAGAGAGAGGATTTATCGCCGCTCCGGTCGCGTTACAAGGATTCACCCTTGATGTGTCAGAAGGTTTACGCTGAGAGTTTCTTTACGATTTCCTTCCCTTCGCAGCTGGAACCAGGGCCACGGTTCTAGTCAGACCCAAGATTGCTTAACATCTGTGCTCTTGGCCTTGCACTGTCTCAGAGTTGTTACTTTTGTCTGCGGGGATAGAGCGGGTGATGAGGCGAGGGGAGGCTCAGTCTGAAAGCGCTCCCTTTGGGTAACAATTTCTCCAAGGTTGCTTTCTTGCAAATAAGCCAGCGGTTGCCAAGGATGGAGAGGCTGAGAAAAATCAAAGGCAGAAAAAACAGAAAACACTGGATTGACTTGTTGCCATTCAGGAGTCAGGCATTCGAAGACAGGGCCAGATGTGTATGTAAATATCAATTTGAAGCTCAAATGTCTGGAATGTGTGCATTTAAGTGGCAAGTAGAGACATTTGAGTTGAATGTGTTGGCACCGTATATTAATAAAAGTTATATGTTTTCGAACACGTATATAATTTAGAAGCAAATTAGAATTGTTACTGTTACTGAGGGTGATTTTGTCTGTTCATCTGACTGAAAATATCAGTCATGCATCTTAAACATGCACTAGATTTGACTAAATCCTACATATTGTTCCTTTAAAATGGAATAAAAGCACTTGAACAAGAAATAGAGGCAGAAACTACCACTGAGTAAAGGTGTAATTTCGTTCTCGTTTCGTCAATATCCAATCTACTTACATTGATGAGGAGTGGTTTATAATGAATGCCCCAGTCAGCCACTAGGTGGCTATCTAGACAATCTGGTTATATTTTTGGAGAGGTCATGTGAGAGAAGGGATGGTGCAGACAAAGGCAACCATACGTTTTCCAACAAGGAGGAGGAGGCATGGTTAAAGTACTCAGCTGCAACACGCAACATCACCACTAGGAGTCGCTAAATGCAGAACACTAAGTACACAACTAAATTAATTGATCTTGGTTAATGACCAACACCACAGCCAGCCACTAGGTGGCTACCTTGAACAATTGGCTCTATTTGGAAAGGTCAATAGTGTTCAAATGCAAAACACAACTTCACCACTAGGTGGCACTAAATCCAGCATCCTATACATTCAAGTGCACATTGAAAATACAGAACTAAACTAATGAACCTACCTCAAGAAAAAAGGGTAAGATATTCCTCCATCAGCCAATGCGCAATGCCATTTTTCAATCATTATAATTTAGTTTGCACTGACATAAATGGAACTCCTGAAAAGGTAAACAACTTTTCATCATTTTGAGTGCAGATGAGGGAGCAAACTAAGTTTACAATCAAAGTCCAGACAGAGGACGGTGAGGTCCCGCAGTGGAGCACGAGATGTCTTTTGGCATTTGACTGCTGACTAATAAATCCCGGTGCCAACAGGCTTCATTAAGGCAGAACCTGGGCTGAGATTTCAGCATTGGGCACATGGGCCGTTGTGGCAGATTGCAATGATTCACCCCCTCGAATCCCTATCTCACCCCCTCCAGTTTTGTTTTTCACAACAACGCCACTGCCAAGCCATCAGCCCACCCGAGCTGCTGCACCTTTTCTCCTCCTCTGACACAAATTGGCCAAAAGAGAAAAACAAACAAACAAACAAACAAACAAAACACAAAAAAAGAAGAAGAAAAAAAAGTACTTCATGGATGTTTCTCTTGCGCCTGCACACACGCACGAAAACACCCCAAATCCCAGCTCTAATCCTATTTGCCTGTGTCATTTCAGGGGGACCTTTGGCAGGGTAAGAGAAGCGCTAAGCTGTTCTTGTCTTAAGGGGAGCATGCGGAGAGTAAGACACATTAATCACAAGGGCACCGGGAAGGAGCAGGAGAGAGAGAGAGAGAGAGAGAGAGAGAGAGAGAGAGAGAGAGAGAGAGAGAGAGAGAGAGAGAGAGAGAGAGAGAGAGAGAGAGAGAGCGCTGGAGAGCAGAGTGCGGCGGGTGTTGGAAAGGTTGCGCGCCAGAAATTACCATCGGTTTGCTCTCGCGTCAGACGCTGGAGGCGCCTGCAAAGCAACATGCGATTGCATTTCCATTTGTCCAGACAGCATCAGGTTAAGGGTAAGTGCTCAAATCACAGGGCGCCACACCGCCATGTAAATACATGCAAATGATTCTCGGTATGCAAATGTGGCGGCAGAGGCAAAGGAAATGTTTTCGCCGTCTGGCGAATCGAGAGTCGTGCCTTCAGACGGTTGCAAAGATGAATTTTGTATCGTATTTGCAATGCCGCGACAATCTTTGGGAGATCAAGGCGATATCACGGCACGCCGAGCGCGTTAGGAGGACTCCCTGAAGATTTGGTCCGGCACCGGTGAGGATTACCAAAATAGTCGCCGAGACGCGGGCAGTGGCGGATCGCGAGGGATTTGAACACACACGTGAACGGATGGACGGACAGAGAGACAGGTGGGTCGTCTGTCCTCACCAGGGAAGACGCGCTGGTCTCCGGGAGGGTTGTGCGAGCGCACTCAAATTGGCTGCGTTTCCCCGGAGGAAAGCTGGTTCACGCGATAATGAATCTCGAGCGGTCGGCAGTGTGTCAATAAATAAAGAGAGGCGGAGTCTGGTGCAGAGCGGCCGCACGAACAAGAAATCTTCAGATCCCGGCTCTCACATTCGGACAATTACGAGATTTGAGCGAGGAACCACGAACACTGCTCCAGAGTGTAATGATCCCTTGGACTCCATTGATCCCGGCAGGGTCGGGTCTCAGTGAGGAGAATGACCCCCCCCCCCCCCCCCCCCCCCCCCCCCCCGCTGGCGAGAGGG